>VDFB02011706.1:0-42469 GCA_007258455.2 Sequoia sempervirens
TAACGTGGAACTCCCATCCTGAATTTAGGAATAAAATTGTTGAATGGTGGAACATTCCTGTGCGCAGCTCACCCATGTTTAGGATCTTTTATAAACTTAAACATATCAAATGTATGGTGAAAGGTTGGAATAAAAGAGTTTTTGGGGATGTCTTTCAGAAGAAAAAAAGAGCCCTTGGGGATAAGTTGAAGACCATCCAAAAAAAGATAGAAGAAGGGGATGTCAGCCTGCCAACTTGCAATCAGGAAAGAGAGAATCGCAAGGAGTGGGAACAAATTTTAAGGAGGAAATTTTTTGGAAACAGAAATCTAGAGTTCAATGGCTGCAAGGGAACAGAAATACCTCCTTTTTTCCTGTTTCTGCTCTAAAACACAAGAAAAGGAATCAGATAACTAAGCTGCAAAATGAGCAGGGGGTTGTGGTCGTTTCACCTCCCTAGATTGGTCTTTTGGCGGCGGATTATTTCCAAAGGGCTTATTTAGCTCCCGCTAAGGCTCCCAATCCGGCTATGGACAATCTGCTGCTGGATCTTTTCCCAGCCACCATTACCCAGGATGATAACCTTAGCATCCTTTGTGTTGTCACTCCTGAGGAAGTCCATATGGCAACTTTCAGTATGGGTGCCTATAAGGCGCCTGACCCGGATGGTTTCCCCCCGGCCTTCTTTCAGATATTCTAGGATATTGTTGCTGAGGACCTGTTGTGACCTATTTCACACATCGCCCCATTGCAAATGGGGACCCTCATTGGTTTGCTCTTAGGGTTTAGCTTTGAGTGGCAATTTCATAGTCTCTGGTGTCTTGAAAATTTCGTGTCAAAGTCAGGAGTCATCACCCGAGCCAAGTTGAGAATTTGGGCCTGAAACTGAACGTAAACGTCATAGAAGTGCTTAGAAGACCCGGTAGACGAGGATCGCCTGTGCTTTCGCTCAATTCTGACACTTCTTATTTTTAGGGATTCTGCTTTTTTGCTTTTTGCTTTTTTCGTTTTTGGCATTTCAGGACCAATCTGGAATTTACTATTTTTAGAAAGTTGCTTTTTGCTTTTTTCGATTTTTAGAAAGTGCTAGGTCTCACTAGCAGTGGAGTCAAAAGTTTCCACTTTTGGAACTAAAAAGCAAGCAAAAATCTTAAAAAATCGAAAAAAATCATGAGAAAAGCACATGCAAACATGAGAAAAGCACATGCAAACACGAGAAAAGCAAGAAGAGGCGCATGCAAAAGCTAAAAAAATCAATTGAAAAATCGCGCCATTAAGAGAGAAAATCATTGAAAAATCAAGTAAAAAGCACGAAAATCATGATAAAATTCGCCTAAGTCTGGAAGAGGTGCGCCATTAAGGAAATCCAATTGAATCTTCGAAAAATCCAGTTGAGAAATCCAAAATCTTGAAAAGAAATCCAATGAAATTCGTCTATTTAAGAGATTAAGACAAAATCCGACTTCTACAAGGAATTCCAGTTGGAAAGTTCGAAATTCCAGTTGGACAATGATGAAAATCGACTAAGGCAAGTGAAATTTTGAACTAGACTTCAGGAACTTCAAGATGAAGTGAAATTCCAGTTGGGAAGTAGAAAATTCCAGTTGAGGGTCGAATTCTTCAAGGAAAGAATCGAAAATTTTCTAAGGCAAAATCGCTTTGGTAAGAGAAATTCCAGTTGAAAAGTGGAAAAGTCCACTTGAGGGTCGAATTTTACTAAAAGGCAAAAAATAGAATAAATAACTTAAGTTTTATTTTTAAAATGAAACTTAGTTGTCAAGCCAAAAGGGACGCCTTGTTTGAAAAGTCAAAGATCAAGATAAGATTGCTTTTTTACGTTTTAAAGCAAACGCACCCAATGGAAGAAGAGGTCGACCTAAACTAATTTGGAAAGGTTTTATTATAAAAGATGATCTTGTGGGCTTATTTTCCATTATTTACAAAGTCGAATTTTTTCACAGGCAAGCTCTTCTCAAGCCAAAGACGTCTTTCTTCTTCAGCTGCAAACAGATTTTTGATTCCAGAATATAGAGTTCGATTTTCCTCTTCCATTTCCGGATTTCTTAAACAACTGCAAGGTTATTGCTGGCGATTTTAGAAGGGAAAAGGATTTTTCATTGTGGATTTGAGAAAACTTCAGCTTAATTCTTTAAAACAAAGTCCAGAAGATTATTTAAAATTCCATGAATGCTCTTTAAAACAATAAAGGCGGATCAGATTTTATTGAGAATTTATTCTTTAACAGCCTTTTAATCAAGTTTTGGATTTTTTTTTAAAATTTTAAAATTTCTCCAGCCAAGAAATCAATGTCTTCTCCAAAGAACGTGGGAGGTGGAGTCAGAAAAGCTCAAGTAAAGGAAGTCCTCAAAGAATTTTATCCAGAATCCCAATTGTCCTCGAAACGGAGGAAGGTAGCAAATACCAACTTTGAACAGTTCAATGCAATTCAACACAAGAGAAGGATGTTTGGCGCTCAGAATGAAATGCCCACGCCTATTGCCACTAACATCGTTAAGTATGGACTTCATCAAGCAGCAAGATTTCCACCTGCAGTTCAGTGCAGTTCAGTGCAGTGAGTTAATGGTCGAATGTGCCAGAAGATATAATCCACAGACTAGATCCATTAAAACACCTAATGGGATCACATTGGCATACTTCACAGAGGATTCAGTCAAAGAAGTATTTGGTATTCCCCATCGTCAAAAAATGTTGAACAGGACTCAAAAAGAATCACAGGCCATGTTTGATCAAGCTAAAGAATCCTATATGGACATAGTCAATTCCAACTGGATGAAGGAACCCAAAAGACATCGCTCCAAGTTGCCAAAGAGATTAATTTGCACGGATTTTAAAGCAGAGTACAGTGATATGATTCATATGCTCAACAGGATTATGGGTACTTCTCAAGGAGCTTTCTTCGAAGTATGGATGTTCTCATATATAGAGGAGGTCGTATTGGGAATGGAAGCAATAAATTGGGCAAAGTTAATAAGTGATAACATTGATTTCCAGTTGCGAAACTTGGAGAAAACTAAAACCTTCTATATGAGTTCCTACGTGGTTTATATCTTGGCACGGTTCACTAAGTGCAGAAGACTGATTTGCAAAGGGGAAGTTGGAATTCGAAAGGATCAGCTCAAAGCATATGATTGTTATCCTCAACTCCAATTACATTATAGGGACAATTTTAAGATAACCAATGACGCCTTCCTTATGTATATCACGCGAGTTCTTCAAGGAGCAGTTCAAAAAAGGCTATCAAAGGAGGCTATGGTAATGCTTGATAAATTTGGGTCATGGTTCATCCAGTTCCCGACCTTTACATACATAAGAGTTCATGGATTCTCAGATGCTCCGCACAGGCTTCCTCGGTATCCAACAGACAAGATTGTTATGCTTGAAGTTGCAAGGCAACTGGCGTGTGTAGATTCTTTTCAGGCGAAGGGGAACAAACAAAGAGTGGATTTTCCTGTTACAATTGGAAAAATGCTAGAGGTCTGCCCCTCATTACAATCAGCCAAAACAGCAAAGTTAGAGTTGCAGTTTTATAAGTTCGGCCTTTATAGTCCAAGGTCTGATTATGATCCATACTTAAAAGTTTATGGGAAGAAGTCCCTTCATGTCATGCAGATTGAAGACTATTGGTCTAACTTGGTGGACGAGTATGGAGTCAGGAAGAAGACTTGGTCCAGAATTCCAATTGAACTTGTAAAAAGGTATGATTTATTCCCTATACCTAATCAAGTAAAAGACAACGGGGACTACATACATCCTCAATTTGAACAGGAAAAAGATAAGCCTATCTTATTGCCTAACTGGACGCAACCTAAGTTGACCGATTTGGACACATTGATGAAGGACATTATTGCATACTCAAGGGAATGGGTGGATAATCAGATTAGCAGATTGAGAAAAGAAGGAATTTCTCTTACCTATGCCACATTGAGCAACAAGGAAACCCAGGAGGAAGCAGTTGGGGAAAGTCTTGATGAATTTTCATGTCCTAGCAAGCGAAAGGTAGTGAATGAGGATCTTCACACAAGGAAAAAAGAATCAGCTAACAAAGAATTGGAGAATAAGAAGCAAAAAGTAAGCGAAATTCCATCATCCTCAAGTACTCTATCTGTTGGAGTAATAGAAAAGGTGTCCATTGCCGAGACCGAACCAAGTCATGAGCAAGAGGTCGAATTTCAAGAGTTAGAACAGTTGGATTCTCTCCAAGATCAAGCCCTCACTGAGAGTTTGGAAGGAGGTGATACTTTGATGATTGAAGGCGCAAGAGATACTGAGATTCTTGAGAACAATGAAGAACTGGGAGATGAGGTAATTTCTGCTCTAAAAGGAATTAATGATGATGTTCAATTAGAAGATGGGATGGAATTATCCACTATCCCAGCTTGGTTGACCGAAAGTTTGATGAAGAAATCCAGACCACTGGATGAAGCTCTGAAACAATTTGCTATGAAATTGCTTGATATTAACAAAGGAGATGATTACAATATATAGAGGTAGAAGAATACTGTAGACATTAAAAATGTCTAACTACCTCACCTACTGACTACTGTAGCAACAGTAGTATTGACCATTAACATAAGTAGAATATAATATTCTAACACCCTCCCTTAATGGTCAATCGCCTAACTAGCCTACAGAAAACAATCTGCAGGTCGTTGGTCACAAATTCTTCAGAACACTCTGCTGCTACGGAGACCCTCCCTGGATCTGCAGAATGTTGGTGACCAAAAACATCCAAAAGCTCTGCAACAAGAGAGACAAGAGTCTGCCACTGACTTTGCCACGTGAGAGAAGTCTGCCACCAACCCTCCCAGAAACTGTAGAACTGCTGACTAGAAGTCATCACAAAGTTTCTAGAGCTGTCCGTCTTGAAACCAGAGACACACTGAGAACAGCGGCTACGATTTTGAGGATAAATCGGCAAACCGTCGAGACTTTTGCAGAGGAGCACGACGCCCGAGAACAGACTGCAAGAAGCCAATTGTGCAAAGGTTCGCCTCACAACTTGAGGTGCAAAAACAGATCGCAACAAACCACAATTTTAAGGAAAACCGCCAAACCCAAGATTACAAATCATCGTTTCTTGAAAACGGTAAAATCCAGAGGAATCCCACGATTTTGGCGATAAAACCCAAAAGTAGCAGCACGGAATCCAAACACGGATTAGCGATGCACAAGTAGCCACACGGATTAGCTGCATGCAATGTAGCCATCGATTGTCGGCGAAAACCGAGGGTTTGGAACCCTAGCCGCTAGAACAGATCTGCACCGAAATCGAGGCACGGAAAACGAAGCACCCAGAAAAATCAAACGACAACCCATTTGAGATCTCGGAAAACCCACCAAGAATCTGCAATCAGAAAATTTTCCGACTTGAAACTGAGGCACAAATTTCGAGGCACGAACTTCGAGACACCCAGAAAAATCTGCGACCGACCCATTTGAGATCGCGGAAAACCCAGAAGGAATCTGCAATCAAAAATAATTTTCGCCTTGGAACAGAGGGTAAAAACCCTAGACGAACTGGCAGAAACCCTAGCCGCCATGGATGCACAAAAAAGTTGCAGAAAATTCTGAAAATCTTCATACCCGGTTGCAAAAAACCCTAGCCGCGGATCTGAGAGGTTAAAATGTGTAGAAAAAAATCCGAATAGAGCTGGCGCGGGTTGCAGCAAACGTCCAAAACATGTGCTCCTAGCAGGGACACGCGGGTCGCGAGCAGGAAGAGCGACCAGAGACACGTTTCTCAGAAAACGCGTCCAAAGAAACGCGGGCAAACAGAAGCCGCCTCTAAGTTCACAAAAAACGAGAAAAAAAATCGCGTTTGAAGACGGCAAACACAGGTAAGTCGCGCGGATTAGCAGAAAAAATGTGCGCCCAGATCACGCGGGCCCTAACCAAAAAACGCGCAGCCAAATACCAGAAACGCGTGGCCAAGATCACGAAGTCGCGCTGATTTTAAAAATCGCGTCCAGGAGCAGAGTTTCGCGCGCGGGTGTAGGCCAAAACACGAATTTTTCAGACAAAAGGGTTTCAATTTTCTAGTGAGAAAACACTCACGAAAATCAGAAAACAGAAATACCCTCGAAATCTCACGTGAAGGTTTTTTTTGTTTTCACGAATTACAGATATTTAAAATTTGCCCAGAAACCCTAGCTCGAATCTTGAGCCCTCCCATAAGGGAGGCTCAGACCTGCTCTGATACCATGAAACAATTTGCTATGAAATTGCTTGATATTAACAAAGGAGATGATTACAATATATAGAGGTAGAAGAATACTGTAGACATTAAAAATGTCTAACTACCTCACCTACTGACTACTGTAGCAACAGTAGTATTGACCATTAACATAAGTAGAATATAATATTCTAACAAGCTCAACCAGTTGAAAGCATGCAAAACTTCCTAGAGAGGATTGGTAAAGCTAAAACGCCAAAGAAGCCTAAGAAGTATTCTCAAATTACCAGGAATGATGTAGGATCCCGAATCTTACAAGTTGCAGTCCCGAAAGTTGATAAACCAAGAGATCAGATTACTCCTATGGATTATGATGTTACAACATTGGACATTGGGCCAACCACGATAGATCAGGATTTCCATGAGTTAGCAGACACTTCCAAGGCCATCAAGGAGAAGTTCGACAAAACAGAGAAGAAGAAAGAAAGGCTAGAGTTAGAAAATCTAAGGCTGATAGAGTTCATTCAGCAGCTAACAGCCCCTTTGCGCCAAGAAAATGAAGCTTTCATTCTGCCATCATCCCTTACTCCGGAATCCGTTGATGTTCTTGAAGCTATGAGGATCACGAGTCAAGCAACTAAGAGTTGGGTTATTAATATTTCAAAGCAGATGGAGCAATTCTTGCAGAAATGTGCTCAGACTTATGACAGATCTGCCTTGCTTATAACTGAAGTTAATCAAGTTGAAGACAATTGGGAAGATTTCCAGTACATACAGGACAAAGTAATACCTCGTTTGAAGGTTTTAAAAGAAGTTTCCCTACAAATATTGATCCAGGAAGGTGTTATTGAGGAAGGAGCCTCATATGATTTCAGCAGGTGGTATCATTCCTTATTGGCTAAAAAGAAGACGTATGATGGAATGAAGGAAGAATGTGCTGTTATACGGAGTGCAGTTGAGAAAATTCAGTTCAAAATCCTCACTTCCCTTGAAGGATTAACAGGGCAGGAGAATCATGATGCAGATGGCTTAGATTTAGAAGGATTGAAGAAAAATGTGATGAACATTTACTTCAAGGAAGTGCAGATTATTACAGAGAACCAACTTGATGATATGTCTTCCCTTTTGACCTTTATGGATAACTTTCAGAAATAGGAAGATAGATGGGAAAGTACTTTCACTCAATGCCTGGAAACCTTGGACGTGATGGGAGTGCAACTGGATTCTATGCCGAGCATATCAATGGAGGAACTCGATTCTATGTTAGCTAAATTTCTTGCATTTGCAGCTAGGGAGCGATCCAAAGGGAATTGCATTCTGGATTCCCACTTGCTCGAATGATTCGCAAGGTGTCATCGTTTTCCATACTCCAAGTGGCTTGTTATGCTTGTGCCATGTGTCCTTCAAGTTGGTTATGCTTTTTAGGGTTAGGGTTTTTTGAAATAATCTTGGCCATTGATCTCAAATCAATCTTGGTCGTTGCTTTGTAATTGGGGTGCCTATATAAACCCCACGCATTTCATTTATTCAGGGAGAGACTTGTGAAATTGTTGCTACTATTGCTATTCAAATAATAAGTGGATTCAGAGTTGAGCATTTGTTATTTTTATGAGCTCGCATGGTTTCATAATTTCTTCAATAAAGTAAATTAGTTTTAAAATTTCTTTAGATGAATTAAAGATTGATAGTGTTGGAGATAGTGGAATTAGTTCATACCTTTTTCAATTGAATGATTTTCAATTTGGTGTGCAAGGTTAGTCTGAACGTTGAAATTGTTTAATTTGAATCCTATTACCTATATGCATTGTTCGAACTGATGGTGGTATTGTGTAATAGGACATCTTTCGTAAAACCCATTGAAGATTGCACTGTCTTTGTCTAGTTGTAGTCATTGTGCTTGGCAAAGCAAAGATTGGTTTGAATTTCACTATCCAGCATTTGTCTCTTAAGTTCGTAGGAGTAGTTTAGCATAAATCTAGTTTCTAAACCCTCATTCTTTTTCCTTTATTTTGCCTTAAAACTGAAAATCTCAAAATAAATACAAGAGCATTCAACGTCACTACTTGTGAATAGGTTCATTATCCAAGGTCCCTTTGTGAAATCAGCATATTACATCATCCATTGAGCTTGTCCATCCCCCCAAACGAAACATTGGAATTACCGTATGACCTTTCTAGCAATCTTAGCATAAGAGGTAATTTTTCAAGAGAGGATAGAGCGTCTTTGGACTCTTTATTCTAGAGTGCTTGGTGAGTCATAAAACACGCATCAACAGGACCTTGTCTTGGCTGCTGGAGATTTCTTCAAATCTGGTAAGCTCCTTAAACAATTGAACCACACTTTTATAGCCTTGATTCCCAAGGCCATTGATCCCAAGTTAATGACTGATTTCAAGCCCATCAGCCTACGCAATACCATTTACAAAATCTTCTCTAAAATCTTGGTAAATCGTCTTAAACCCCTCCTAGACAAAATTATTAGCCCTACCCAAAAAGGTTTTGTTCCTATTCTTCATATTTTGGATGCTACTATAACTACCCATGAATTGCTCCACTCAATGGACAAATGCAATAATGCCAATATGGCCCTCAAATTGGATATTTCAAAAGCGTATGATAAGGTGTTATGGGACTTTATTCCCAAAGTCCTAGCTAAGTTTGGTTTTGACCAATGAGTGGTCAACCTGTTGATGGAATGCATTACCACGGTGAGGTACTATGTTCTGGTTAATGGGGCACCTTTTGGTTTCTTTAATGCTGGGAGAGGCATCAGACAAGGGGATTCCCTCTCACCCTATTTATTTATCATGGTTGCGGATGTCTTGAGCAGGAACATATCCAAACTGCTATCAGAGGGATCTATTAAGGGAGTTAAGGCTGCCTCTTCTTTGGATCCTACTGTTATCCAACAATTTATGGATGATACGTTTCTCTTTGGGAAAGCCTCTATGATTGAAGCCAGGAAATGGAAAAGTTGTCTCAATAACTATGTTGCTTGTTTCGGACAATGTATTAATTATAATAAAAGCATGATTTACTTCTTCAACAACACTCCTACTCTTCAAGCTCGGGTGACTATTGTTCTGGGTTGTATGAGTGGCTCTCTCTGGTCGGTGTATCTTGGTTTACCCCTTATTGTCAAGGAAGTCACTCCTGCCTTCTGGAACTCAATTCTTGAAAGGATCCAAAGGAAGTTGGCAGGCTGGAAAGGCTCCATTCTCATCCATGCTAGCAAAATGAAGCTTTTGTCTGCTGCCCTCCAAAGGATCCCTATTTACTTCCTCTCGATCTTCAAGATCCCCAAATATATCGCTAAGAAGTTAGAAAAAATTCAAAGGAATTTCCTATGGTCGGGGACTGAGGAAAAGAAAAAGTTTGTTCTGGGTAGTTGCGACAAATTTTGTAAGCCTAAACCTTGTGGTGGGCTTGGGATCAGGAATATCCTTAGCACTAATAAGGCTTTGATTGCTAAGGCAGGTTGGGACCAACTGAGGAATAAAAAGGATTGGTGCAAGATTATGAATGCTAAGTATCTTCACAATAGACCTTTGATTAATTGCCTCTCTAATGATCATCCCTCAGGTTCTTTGGCTTGGAAGAACATTTGCAGATTGCAGGGGTTGCTCATGTCCAAGATGAAATGGAAGGTTGGGAATGGTAACAGTATCAAATTTCGGGAAGACCCTTGGTTGTTAGACACCCCCCTAGCACACTCTAATTTTAGGAACCTTATGAGGCCGGCACAACTCTTCTTCAACTTATACATTAGAGATTACCTTCTCGGCCAACCTAGGGCCAGGAGGTGGAAAGATCTGATCCTTTGCTGCCCTTTGTCTCCTGAGTTGTTAACTCTGGCTAAGTCTCTGCAAGACCTACTCTCCCTAACCAGATTACCGTTAACCAACATGGAGGATGATTTCTACTGAACTAACAATCGGCAACGTAATCTTTTTGTTAAATCGGCTTACAATCTACTTTCGGACCAGGGTGTTGAACACGGACCCTGGAAACAAGTTTGGAACAGACACATGATTCTGAAAACAAACTTTTTCTAGTGGACAGCCTGCCACAACAGGATCCTTACTCGGGATAATCTAAGGAAAAGGGGATTCCAAATCCCTAACAGGTGTTTGTTATGCAAATGCAATGAAGAATTTGTGGATCACTTACTTTTGCACTGCCCTTTTGATGCTAGTGTGTAGGAGTTGGCTTTGGAACAGTTGGGCACTCATTGGACTATGAGCAAGGACATCAAATCCTTTATTTTGGGTTGGTTTGGGCCCTTCCTTCACCCCTTACCTCGTGAGATATGGAACCAGGTTCCCCCCATTATCTGTTGGTGCTTATGAAAAGAGAGGAACAACAGGATATTCAGGAATATTGAGATGAGCCCTAAGGAGGTTTTTGGTATAGGGTTAAGGCTAATTTCTGAAAACATTTCGATTTTCAAGGGGAAAATCCTGGACAAAGCTCCTGTTGAGTGGGAAATTAAAATGGCTAAAGCTTGGCACCAGAATCTAGAGGCTAATTCCTATGACAACTCCAAGGCCCAGGCTAGATGGGACACAGTTTGGCAGCCCCCGGACCGTGACTGGCATAAACTCAATTTTGATGGTGTCGCCAAAGGCAACCCGGGCAAGGCAAGCATAGGAGGTATAATCAAAGACTGCAGGGGTAAATTCGTGGCTGGTTACTCGGGGGGAATAGGGATTCAATCATCCATGATTGCGGACGCAAGGGCACTGCTAAAGGGCGTCCAATTAGCTGTCACTATGGGGATAAAGAATCTACATATTGAAGGGGATTCTAAGTCTATGATTGACGTTGTTAATCCGGGTAGATTACTGGGATGGAATACTAGGGACATATTGTTAGATATAAATCATTTGGTGTCTAAGTTGAACTTGAAGATTGCTACCCACATTTATCGGAAGGGTAATCAAGTTTGATGCTTTGGCTAATCTCGGCTCCCATTGGAGAGATTCTAAGTGCTGGAGAAATATGGGGAACCTACCGCCGGGTATACAAGGTTTAATCCTTAAGGAGCAGGGCACATGTATTTGTCATGATGATACCTAATTCTGCGATTGCTATGGCCTTCTGGGGGGTCCACATCCTTGTCTATTAGGTGATGTGGACGGAGTTGATTGCTGAGGTGTCAAACACATGGAAAAATTTGAATAAAGGGGTGGAGATCGAAATTAAAGAGCTAATTATGAGGAGTAATGGTGAGTACATTGGGGTAACGGCCAAGTTGGGTCAGGCCTTACGCAATCTTTTTTTGGGATCTTGTCTTAGCATTCGCATTTCCTTGCAGATTTTTAAATTCAAATTTGATGTGACATAATTATGATGTGAAGCTTTTGATTTGTTCTATCAACTTAGCTAAAAAGCTTCTATTGATAAAAGGCAAGACTTTAGGGAAATCTAAATTTGGCCCCGCGGCCAACCTTCATCGATACTTGTGCAAAGACAACATGGAAGGCAAACCTTTCAATTTCATCATCTTATGCAAGCCTGGCCGGAAGTGTTTAAAGATTTTCATTAATGAGATCGCGGAGATTGCCTTTTGGGATTTAACTCTTCAAGCGTGTGTCCTGTACACGATCTTGATTGCCCGAGGCATTCTTGTTTGGCTTAAAAATTATAGTGTTTGGGGGACCTCTCACTTTGTCGAAAATTCTAACCTTTTGCTCTCACAAGTTTCCTAGTTTTTCAGTGTGCAAAGTGGTGATATGGGTGGCGATAGGGTGAGGACGAAGCCAGACAATTGTGGGGAATTTCGCAAGGACCCGTTGGTTTGGCACATCTGTGTTGAAGGTGGGTTGGCGCCTTTAATGGAAAGCTTGGTGGGTCATGATCCAAAGTTGTTTGCGCATTTTGCGAGTTCCTAGAAAGAAAGAAGGGTTACCATGGGTGGTATCTCCTTCGAGGTGAATGAGGAGGTGATTGCTCAGGTGACAAGGCTATCATGTACCGGGAAGAAGTACCCTAAGCGCACCAAGGCTCGGGACAATGAAAGCCTTAATGCCTTCTTTTTGGGAAATGAAAAACCTATTCACTCTCAATCTGGCTTTGAAAGAGAAGCTCTCCCGTGGCCATGGGCCAGGTTTGTCTCACTCTTATGAAGTATGTCACCTTAGAGGGTAGATATAAAACTTACTATTTCTATAATTTGCCTCTTTTGAATCACCTTCGCCATAAAATATTGTTGAGCTTCCCGTTTTTCTTACTCACTGACTTGGAAAGCTCTGTTGAGAAGTGCATTGAATCTGCTGCCCAAAACCCTAAGGATTCTCCTCCTCTGCCGCTCCACCAAGGCCTCATCTTGAGGCTTTATCATTTTCATCTTGTGCTCTGCCTGCCCAAACCCATTTCCGTTGTCCGCATTGAGGAAATCGAACCCTCTATTCAAACCAATATCTCCTCGGCTGAGTCTAAGGGTCCCAAAAGAAAAATCCCTCCAGTGAATGCCGAAACCCTTAAGCCTAAAGCGGCCGCCAAAAAGAAAAAGGGGTGTGTGGGGATTGCCCAGTCTAATGCTACGGCTGGTCTTTGTGAGCTTAAGTCAGCCCCTGCCAAGACTGACAGCAAACCTTTTGCTAAGAGGAAAGTGAAAGATGAGGGGAAGGGTTGGGTGGAGCCGCCAGCCATTGACAACATAGGGAAGAATGTGGTGGGAAGAGATTCCAAGGGGGATACTATGGTGGCTGCTACAGTGGAGACTGGGGTTGAAAATACCAACATTAGGAGATCTGGTAGGTTGGCGAAAAATAACAAGTACAGATTAATGAAATTTCTACTGATGAGGAGCAGTCTAACAGCAAAGGTAATAGGAATGAGGAAGAGTCTGAGGAAGATGAGGAGTTGTTTAAGGGCCTAGCCACTTTTCTGATTTCAACAAAATGCTTAAGGAGAACTCGGCTTCCTAGTCCTCTAACCCTCAGGATGTGGAGCGTGCAGACATTGTGAAGACTGTGGATAAAGGGGAGGATCATCGTATACTGCTGCAGCGGATGGAGAAGCTAGAGAAGAAGTTTAGTGGCTTGACCCGATTCACTGTCAAGTTGGTCCACTGTGTGACTAGCACCCTCTCTGTTGTGCTTAAGGACGAGATGGATAAGAAGGCTATGGAAGAAGGCCCTGAATGGATCAAGGAGCATGTTGTTAACCTCCTCTCTCAGAATTGGGAGAATGTCAGTTAGTCTGCTGCTGCTTTGTCTGCAGGATGTTCTTGTCGACTGTTAGTCTGTTGTGTCTGCGTTTTGTTTTGGTTAGTGGTTTTTGTTTTTTGGGACTTTATCTTTTTTGGCCCTTGAGGCTCGTCGTGTAAAGGGTACAGCACCCTATAAATGCTGCTTATCTTATCAAAAACAAAGTCAATGTCATCCAATTTCATGTTTATAGAAAGTGGCAAATTGCCAAAGAAAACAAGCATGGTAGGAAGTTTAAGGCAGGTGAGGTGCACAATTTGAGTGGCAATGCAACAAGGAAAAGGCATTGATGATGGCAACTCACTAGGAAACTACGCTTGGGCAAAATAAAGTCTAAATTAGCAACTTGGTGCTAAGATAGAGTGGCTCAACCATGACAAAAGGAAACCAAGGGCAGAAAGGGTGCCGATGTCAAAGGAAATATGTGACAATGAGCAAAAAGAACCAAGTAATGAAGTTAGTAGCCTTATAAGTGGAAAATCTAGTTAGAAGTTCCACCTAGCAGTGGCAATGATGTTATAAAACTGCAACAGGAAAAGATAGTGAAGTAAACCTGAGAACATGACATTTTAAGTGAAATTTTGCACTTTTTAAGAGGTTGTGGGTCCCAAAAGGCAATAAAAGTGGCAATAACATGATGAGACTGCACCAACTTTTGAAAGGGAACAAAAAAAGTGAAAATCGCCATTTCTAAGTAGCATTGTCATCAAAAAATTGCAATTCAATTGGCAGAAGAGTAAGTAAATTGTGACCAGCATGAAAAGATTATAAGAAAAAAGTGAAATTTCACACTTTTTGTATGGTTTCACCAGTTCAAAAAGGCGACTAAGGAGAGTTGCATAGTTCATGAGGTGTTCAAACTCTAACTAAGCATTAAGAAAATGATGAGCACATTGCAAAATCATGCCCAGTCATAATCAGTTCAAAAGCACAAAGGATGTTGCGCTTTTTTCTATGGCACTGCCAAATTGAAACTCCCCCTTTCACACTTAAATCAGCAACTTCAGTTTCTCAATGCCTAAGACAAGGATTAAAAGCAAAAATCATGACACTACCTTGTTCTAAGTGGCATGTGTCAAGGAGAAAGCAGACTTAATGCTGGAAAATTAAAAAGTCTGTTTTAGGCTATTTGGAGTGTTTATTGCCTCTTTTCAAAGGATAGAAATTACAATTGATTTAAAGCAAATTTAAAGACATTACTTTATTATTATACGGTCCCTAAAGGATTCCTCTATGAGCTTATAAATAAATGCCTTCAAAGGATAGAGATTACAATTGATTTAAAGCAAATTTAAAGAAATTACTTTATTATTCTATGGTCCCTAAAGAATTCCTCTATGAGCTTATAAATAAATGCCTTGAGCACATAGATAGTAATGAGATTTTATGTTAGACGTGCTACAAAATTTTCATTCAAGCTAAGAAATTAGATAATTGTGTTGTAGTTGTGAGAGTTTGATAGGTTAGCAATAAAGATAAGCCATGTTTAATTTTGTGTAACATCTATCTTCCATCCTCCGTAGTAGCTTTGAATGTTTCTAGATTATTGTTCCTTTTCAATCTCATGCTTTGTTCCTGATATTATTCATATTGTGTTTTTTGTTCAATCAATCCTACTTTGATGTGAATCCATTGCACTTTGTTTTAATCGGTGGATAGCATTCCTATTTAATTCATGTTATTATTTAGCCATATAAATAGAAATATCCATGGTAATAAGATAAAGTACTTTTAGTCTCATTTAGTCTCATCCTCTAACTTCTGAGATCAAAAAAGGCAGGTCTAGTTTGCTTTCCGACATTTTACTTACATGCCAAACCCCCTAAGAATAAATTTTATGATGTGCAGAAGGAGCAACCTAAATTTTTTGTTTTAGATTTTAGAAGTAAATTAGATCAAGTAGCTTTCCCTACAAATTTTATGAGAGAATTGCTCACACATTGTTCTGGTTTAAGGTGTCTTAGAAAGGATAAAATAAAACTCTAATAGTTTTTGGCACCTAACACAGGGCACAAGTTGCTGAAAATTATCATTTCACTTTAAATGACCATCTAAAGTCCTCAAGCTCCTGTTTTGTAGCCAAATCTAAATTGGAATGAACAAGAACAAGAAGACATCTTGGATAGCCTAAAACACTTCACATTCAATCAAACAAAAAGCCCTGCCCATCGGAGAGCAGCAACTGCCATACTAGACGAAAAAGAAAGAAAACAGAACAAGATTTTTCCCCACTCCAAGGTTTTTCATAAGAAAATCTGGTGTCTGGGTTTGAATTTCTGACATTTTATTGTGCTTTATGCAACATTTCCTTCCTCTTGACTGTCACTTGATTAATTAAGTAGCACGGTATAACAAATTCAGTGATTTCTTAATTTCTACGAGTATTTGACGAATTCATGGATCACTTTTCATAAAAATAGAAAACGAAAGATTATTGAATCTAAAAGGTCCTTTCCCATGCTATAAGATGGCCTCTGTACACGCAGCCTGCATATACACTTAAAAAAATTATGAATGATGGTTCAACTCTAGAATTTCTACAATTTCACAAAAGATGCACTCATACGTTGGATCAAATTCAAGTACGAATGAAGATTTACTCAAGGAAAAAACCTCGAGATGAAAAATTAAGTAGATTAGTGCAGGTCCAGCAGGCCAAGGTGCAGTGTTAAGAAGGGGAAATTGTCATGATATTGGGTTTAGGTCTCTCTTAGAATGAACAAGTTAATGCAGCCTGCAATAACTTGGGCAAAAATGACTGAGGATGCATTCACATACGAGCTTGATTTGACTTGATACATATCCCTCATATGCGATCTAAGCAATTCCATGTTCAAAGCTTGACAGTGCAATCGCCATGTATTAATGAGACAACAGTTGAGAATGTTGAGTAAAAGACAGAAAAGAATTAGGTTCGCACAGGCAAGGATTCGATGGTCCATTAATTTGGGACATTAATAGGCTAAACAAAACTCTGTCGGTAATATGATCCTCATAAGCAACCGAAAGGATATCCCATAATTCAATGACAACGACCTATTTCTTATTCTTATTACACAATAGCCGTTTTTCAAATTTTCGGGTTAGACACATACCCACATAGATTAAACTCTTGATGCTTATAACCAGAGCCCAACGTAGAATGAGGTCACAGAGAACAAAAGAAATATATAAAAGAATGTGCACCCAATTTTCAGATCACTCTTTTTTTTTAATCTAAACATACTCCTGCCCATTTCAGATTTGTCCACAGATTTTATTGATATCAAAACACCCAAAAAGTTTCTTTATATATATTTTTTGGTTTTCTCCATGACTACATATATTAACAACAATCGAGAAAAACCACTCAGAACACACTTGATTACAACCCAGCAAAAGCCAGATCTCAAACTGAATTCCATTCCCATCTAAAATTAAGATTTATTTCAATGAAAATTACAGGAATTCTTACCTAGAGGCCATTGCAGAAAAAATAGTGTAAGGGCAGAAATCCAACTACTCAGCAGTCTACCCATTTTCAGCTTCATTTTCTTGATTCCGATTTCTTCTTCTTGAAATTCGTATCATTCTTAGGATTTCAAATATAAATTATTGTGTTGTTGTCAAGCCCTTCCACCATTTTTAAATATGAATTACTTCTAATACTTTGAAGAAGTCTCCTGTCTGACTCTAGAGTCCCCAAGTTGGTGATCAAAACTGGTTTCGAAGTCGAATCTGTCGGCATATATTTTGTGAAGGAAAATGAACTTTTCTTAGCGTTAATCGATAGACGAAATGCTTAGACAATTATGCATCGATAGTTGTACTAATAAATCTGATAATTGTAATCCTTATTTTAGTGAAGTAAAATGTGAAGGTAGGTGGTACTTGCTTTATAATCAAAGAATGTATGTTTTGTTAAAAAATTAAAATATTATGTATTTTTATTTTGAAAATGTATTTTTATTTTGAAAGTTTAAATATTATGTTTTTATTAGATGAATGTCTCAAATTTTGTGTTGGTCTTTTATTTTATCTAAGGTTTAATTCGATGGTTTCAATTAAGTTTGTGATTGTGGAATTATCTTTTATTTTTGAATTTGAGTCTTTGTAATTGGATAGTCTACCTCATTACTTGTCTAAGCTATATTCATTTGTTCTACTTCTTCTATTGATCATAGAGTTGGTGGTATTTTAGAAATACTTTGGAAGGGTTATCATTTTGTCGCAATTGAATAAGTTCTTCTATGTCAGCCCCCAATAATGTGACCAAAAGTTTGAAGACAATAAGCAAGCCTCCTGAGATTATGTATACAAGTTTATTACTACTTTTTGAGCACCAAATCAAAATGTGTCGTTATTGATTGTTCCTTTGATGTTTAAGAGTTAGAATGAATGCATTGATGTCTTTAAAAATTAGCACATAACATCAAATTATACCAAACGTGTACTTAGCTTAGGGTAAAAAAAAATAGAGGGCAAGCAACCAAGCTTGAATTTTGAATTTTCAAATGGAAATGATAAGTTCGCAACCATGAGAAAAATAAAGAGGATCAATTGGCCAAACTTGATTTTTGAATTCTAGAAAGAAAAAGTATTGAGTCTACAACCACAAGGTTGACCTTAGGATTGTGCAAATGACCTTGGGTTGGTGAATAGTCAAATCAGTGTGAATAATAGCTAAAGTGAAGGTAGGTGTATTAATTAGTGCAATAAATGGTTGAAGTGAGCAAATATATGGGAGAATGTGCATATAAGGATGAAGGTGGGGACTAAATGTGTGGGATTAACTATATATAAAAATGGCTAAAGACTTGATGAATGAGACCAAATTTGCACAAGAATGTGGCATTTGTCAATATGTTATGTATGAAGACATTGTCTCAAAATAGGCACAAAATTAAATGGGAAATGGCATGGGTATGCAAATGTTTTCATTATATTTTGCCCTCATTTTGAGGTATATGAACATTAAAATAGTCAAGTATTTTAAAGTATTTAACACTCACAAATATGCATGCAAACTAAATATTCAAATATCAAATGATATGAAAAGTGGTTCCATATAAATTTATGGCATGAGTGGTTTGTCCATCTCAAATATTGTTATTTTTAACAACTCAACCATTAGAGTTGAGTTGCTACAAAGACAATACATGGAGAGCTTCATAGATTTTGAAGTTAGTTCATAGTAATTTGGTTGGTCCATTTCCACATCCTTCCTTTAGTAGGACCATATATGTTTTTGGCATTTATTTAAATGATTTTTTTAGGTATACTTGGGTGTACTTATTCTAACATATAAGTTTGAGGTCTTTGAGCACTTTTAGGACTTTAAAACTTTTGCAAAAAATAGTTAGGGAAAGCCATCGAGGTTTTCTACATGGATAATAGTGGTGAGTATGTCAACCATCATTTTGAGCATTTTTGCAATAGAGAGGGGATTGATTTATAATGCATTATTTCATACAATCCTTGATAGAATGGTGTGGTAGAATAAAAAATAGGTCTTTCAAGGAATTGGTAAAGTATATGGTACACTTTAAATATCTTGCACCTCAATCTTGGGTGGAGGCCAAAAATTAAGCTTGTTATATACATAATCATATTCCTTATTAAGCATTTAATAAAGTCACTCCTTTTAAAGCTTGAAGTGGTCAAAAATCAATATTTAAGAATTTCAAAAAAAAATCTCTTGCATGGACCTACATTCCTATAGAGAAATGTAAGGCATAGATCCACAAAGTAGGCCTTATATATTTATAGGTTAACCATATGGTGTTAATAGTTATAATAGCTACTCCACCTTACTACATGTGAGATATTCACTAAGAGGAGTGCTCACTTTAAGGAGAACTCTTCAAGTTCTTTTTTACCACTTCTCCAAATTTTCATGCATTCACATTGGAGTCACTTGGGCTAAATGAGATTTATTCAAAGGACTCAAATCCACCTAAGTAGATTCCTAATTATTAGGAGTCTTCTTCCTCCCCTTCATATTTTGAGAGTGACAATGAGTATTCACCTCCTTCCTTTCTTATCATTCAAAGATACATGATTCTCCTCCTACCACTCTAACTTCAAGTCCACTTTGGACTTAATAGACACTACAAGTTATAGGTTGTTGGGTTGGGGATCCATTAGATGCTAATAATACCTGCTCACAATTTTAGGGGCTTTCATGTGTCTTCATTGCTACTACCTTCAATTTGGATTCTTTTTAGGAAGAATCAAGTATTCTCGAATGGGATGATCTTATGCAAGAGGAGAATAATTCCTTGATTAGGAACCACACTTGGGTTATTATATCATTTCCTAAGGGAAGGAAACTTGTTTTATGCAAGTGGATATATCACCTAAAAATCACAATAGATGAGTCATTAGATAAGTTGTAAAAGGTTTGTCCTAGGTTCTTAGTGTTGATTACTCTAGAATCTATTCACCTATTGCAAAGATTAATTCTACTCAACTCACACTTGTTATCAGTGTAGCACATCATTGGGAGGTTCGTGAGATAGACATGAAGAGTATATTTATTCATGGAGACCTTACAAAAGAGATATACATGAGGTGGCCATAATTTTTTCTTTGGGTTATTTATTTGGTTTGAAGACTTAGGAAATCAATCTATGGCCTAAATAAACCCCTTGAGCTTGGTATACCAAGATGGATTCTGTAACAAGTTGATTATCTCATATTTTTGGATCTTTATGTTGATTACCTATTAATTGTGGGGATTTATTCTTCATCCATTATGGCAATGAAAACTTCCCTTGATGTGGTAGTGAAAACTACCCTTGATGATAGTTTTTTATGACTAAATTGGGCTTGTTGCATTATTTTCTTAGAATTGAGACATCTTAATCCACTTTTGGAATCACCATTACACAATCCAGTATGCTCTTTGATTAGTTCTAGAGGTTTCACATGGTTGACTACAAACCTATTTTCACTCCCTTCCTTTTTGGAGTCAAACTTGAGCCTCAATTATAGTCACATTTTGTTGATGTTACTTTGTATCAATAGCTTGTTGGAAGTCTCATTTAATTGACTCACACAAGGCCCAATATTTCATATTTTATGGGAATGGTTTGTTGGTTTATACAAGAGCCTCATGAGATATATTGGAAATTAGTAAAAAGGATTCTCCATTATATTCAAGGTACTCACAATTTTGGGATTCAATATACAATAGGCATTGTTATTAGATTGGTGTGCTACATAAATTCATATTGGTAGGTGATTCTCAAGATCACAAGTTCACTTTAATTTATAGCTTCTATTTTAGTTGAAGTCTTATTTTTTGGTTGAATAAGAAGCAGCTCGTTGTTGCTCTATCTTCCATGTAGGCCGAGTATTAAGGAGTTGTGAATGTTGCCGCTAAGGCCATTTGGTTTCAACATATTCTCACTAATTTTGGTATCCAATTTAGATGGCCATTAGTCATAAATTATGACACTTGGAGTGTCATAAAAATTTCATGGAACTCAACATATCATCATTTGACCAAGCACATAAATGTTCACATGCACGACATTCAAGATTTTATCCATAGGTGGGTCAATGATCTCTACTATTGTTTTAATTTCAAGTAGCTTGTCGATATTTTCACCAAACCCTTCATACAAATAAATTATCCTCCTCACAAGCTTTACTAGTAGTGTGACAAGTTTCATCTTTTGGGGGTGCTTCTTAGTCCTTCCTTCTCTCTCTCTCTACTCTCTATTGAAAACGAAGGTGAAATTATAGCTTAAAACTTGTAAAACTATGAGATTGTAGATCTAATTAAGTGTTCTTTGTCACAATTCTTTGTGTATAATTAATTTGTTTAGACCAATTTTACCAATTGTAGAAAGAGACAAAAGATTGTAGACGAATGAGACAAGAAGATAGAAGTGACACAGCATATACGTGGAGAAACCCTTTCGGGAAAAAAACTCCACTAGAATCAATATTGCTTGTATTATTTAACCTTAGAAAAAGATTGCAATAATATTGTATCAATCCTTGATTGATATGCTTCCTTGCCTTCAATAGTCCTTCACAACCTGCAATAAACTCTCATGAAACTCTCATCCACTTGTTGCAATTAATAGAAAATAATGAGCATGTAAACTCAATAAGAGTTGTACAAATCAAGAGCATAAAAATCCTCACAAAAATCTACACCTAGATTGGGCAAGTAGAGTTCCACCATGTAATCTGAAGTCAAACCAAAGTCTTCCTCACTTTAGGTGCCCCAAACTGAACACTCAACTGAACTCTGGTCAAGAAAATATCTTGCAAACTCCACCTCAAAGTTGGCACCCAAGAATGGGCCCACTTGACTGAGTCTTGTAAATATCTTCTCATGCAAAAGGTGTTAACTAAAAGATGCCAACTTGGGCGCCCAAGGTGGGTCCAATTCAATCTTAGTTAACTAAAACATATCTCTCCACCAATTCATGCAAACATTATGCATGATTGATCATCCCCACTTAACTGAAAGTATCCACTTGTTATTTGCCATGCAACTGAAGTCATTAGTCATGCAACTCAATTCAACTCAAGTATGTTGTGCAGTTTTCGCACACACGCCCCATTGAAAGTAGGGACCCTCTTTTGCTTGGATTTTTGATGCTTTAGCCCCTGGATTTTATGGATTTGAATTTCCTTGGTATGTGCTTAATATATTCATCTTTCTTGCCTAAGTGTTTTTCCCAAGTTACACTTTGAAAATCTTAAGTTCTAGTCAAAATCCGAGTTTTTGCGCTGGTTCGGGATTTTCTGGTCCATCCGGATTTTCCCGGATTTCATCCAAACTCCAGCAAGTCGGTTTTAACACTGTTGTTTGGGAATTTTTGGCCTTCGCGGAATTCTGCCTGGGCCGGATTTTTCTGGAATTTTGTCTCCTTGTCGAATTCCCATTTTTTAGGTTTGGTTTGTCATTTTATGAATGTTGATGCCCTTGGGAAAATTCTAAGTTTGGATCCATTAATGAATGATTTTGCTTTTGAGCTTAGGTCCTCAAATTTGTGGTTTTCGATCAATTTGAGTGAGATTGTTGGAGAACGTCGAAATCCAGGTTTTCCCTTAGTTTCAGGATTTTCTTGTTCCTCTAGATTTTCCCGATTTCCTTGATTGCTGCATTTTCCTGAAAATCCAGAGTTTTACCTGCTTCGCAGATTTCTGCCCCCTCCGGATTTCCCTGAAATCCCGTTGCCCCTTCCTTTTTTGATTTTTTTTGGCTGTTGTTTGTTTTCACCAGAATCCTCCTGGCCTAGATTCCATCGAAAATCCCTTATGGCCTAGATTCCGTGGAGGGGTGAAAATCCTAAACTATGTATAATTTTGCATTAACGATTTTTTGCGGGATTTTGATATTTGCTTGGGGTTATTTGAATTTTGAATATATTATTGGTGACGTGCTAATTTTGATCTTCATGTTATAATGGATATTATTGATGTTGGTTTTTGCTAAGTGCAGGTTGGGTTTAATTCGATTGAAGGGGGATTTTAAGACTTATTAATTCACCTGTGGCCGACCTGGAGAGTATTTTCCTCAAGATACAGATAAATTAAGACAGGGATGAAGGGGCCAGTTAATGATCAATTGCATTGGGAATTGTGCTTCACATGCATTGGATTGAATTACATTTTAAATCCCAGGTCAACCTGGATGAGTCCCATGCATTTAATGCATATCTTATCTTATTTCAAATTTCTCTTGGCCGACCTGTCTGGGGCTATTTTATTATTGTAAAATCTATATTGGGCCAACATGTTCTTGGGTTTTCTATAAATATGGCATTTCGCCTCATTTGTAAAAGGGGGATTATTAGTAGAAGTCGCTGGAGATAGTTCTTAGAAGCTATTAGGGTAGTAAAGTAAGAATTAGAGTTAGGAGTTAGTCGATTTTGGAGCAAGTGTTGTAACAGAACATTAGAATTGTTGTTGAAATCTAGTGACTCAATACAATTGCAGACATTGTGATTTTTTGGTGATCTCTTTTGTGTTGACTTATATTGCATGGTTCTTATGATTCTATCTTTCAAATTGCTCAAGGTTATTAGATTTAGATTGAGATCTAGTTCAATGATGTTCATGATTTAATGTTCAAAGTGTTGCAGCAATCCCTAGTCCATACTTTTGCAGCTAGTTGATTGTTAGTTGCTTTGCAAAGTTAGCCCGGACTTTATATTCATTGTGCTTAGTTCAATTGTGGAGATTTGTTCATTTCAATTGCAATAGGGTTGTCTTGGATGAATGTCCATGATCTAAAAATATTAATACCTTAGAAGATTGCACTGTTTCTGTGAGATTGTAGATTTATCTTGGTCAAGCAGGAATTAGTTTATGAGGGATTGGTCCATTTCAAGTATTTCATCATTTGCATTGTTAGTCTTAGAAGTAGTTAGATTTAGATATCTCTCTGAAACCCTAACCTTTTGTTATTTATTTATTATTTGGATTAAAGTATCATTACATTGCTAGATCTGATAAGTTCAAGATTCAGTCTTTGCTTGTAGTAAGGTCCCTTTGTGATTACCAACATTTTCACATTTATCACTGGGTTGTTTATGCATTGTCAAGACCTGACATTAGACACCTTGGGGTTATCTCTTGAGGCTTGCTGATAGAAATTTACCTTTCAAGAGAGATAGGATATTATATTCTGTCTAAGTTGTTGCTATGCAGAAAACATCATCAATAGATTGGCGCTAGAAGGAGGACCTGAATAAGCAAGCTGGATCAATTTCTGAACACCATCTATCCTAAAAGATTCAGAAGAAGAACCAGATCTACTCCAAGAGAAGAGGAATTTGAAGAATTGCAATCCCCTACTAGGTCAAGAAGGACCAACAGAAGGGAAGAATCATCATCCACCCCGCCACTTCCATCATCCATATCATCCCCATGTTCATCAAGTTCATCTGAGTCTGAGTCTGAGGACATTCCCATTCCACAACCTCGGCCAGCCGTCAATCAACCATTACCACCCCCACATCCACCAATGGCTTTCCTAGCTGATAACCCATCTCCCTTATCTTTCAACCAATACAATCCTATGCCTAAAACCCTAAGCTTTTCTGCTCCAAGTTTCACACTAATGATCCCAAGAGGATTGCAGAGGAGCATATTAGGATTTTTAAAACTACCCTTAAGGATAGGGGAATTAATCACGAGGATGTTGCATGCAGAATTTTCCCATATTCCCTTGGAGATGAGGCATTTTTTTGGTATAACCATCTTCCTGCTGGGTCTATTACTACTTGGCTTCAGCTGGAGATTGCCTTTTTATAGAAATTTCAAATCCCAATCAGTGCTAATGAGTTACTTTTGCAGTTTACTGGAATCAAGAGGGAGGAAAATGAACCAATAGTGGCTTTCAATAATAGATTCCATAGGGCTTATGCTAGGCTGCAATCCCCTTATGTTGTAGACGATGCCTCTGCCAGGGAGGTTTATTATGAAGCTTTGGATAGTTTAACGTCTACTTTCATCAAATGGAAAGCGAACCCTCCTGGTAGCTTATTTGAAGCTTATGATGTGGCTGTTAAGGTGAGTACATATTTGAGACAACACTTGTCTAGACCCTTGGCAAACCAAACACCTATGTCGAGTTCAGTCCCTCAATCACCCTTGGTTTCACGCTTAGGTCATCCCTGTCAAGCTGCATTCATGCCAAATTACCATCCAAATATGAACCAGCTTGCATACTTTCACCAGCAAGCTAATATACCTAGTTATTTGCAGAGCTCTAAGATTTTTAATCAACCCTTGAACTATGGGCTCCCTAATGTTTATATGCAGAATTCAGCTAGTATTGTTCCTCCATCAAATGGTGCAGACAAGGAGAGGTTGGATGCACTCACAGAGCTAGTTGAGAAGTTGAATGCTGAGGTCGCCTACCTAAGGAACTAGAATAGTCAATCCCAGGTAGCCCAAAGAGAGATTCAGTTCAATTATGATCAAAGCAACAGGGATATGATGCAGGCTCAGAAAAAAAAACTTTAACAGAGAACAACATCTTGATAGAGGTCATGGAGGGTAGCCACCAAGTCAAAATAGGACCTGGGATATAAGGCTTGAATATGAAGGAATCCTGACATCTCCAGATCAACCGAACAATCAGGAGAGATCTAGTGAAGTTTATCTGGCAAAAACGGCTCTTTCAGGATGGTGCAGGTTTCATAGTACTAATCGGCATTCTGAGTCAGATTGTCAGGAATTCCATACCGCTGCATCTATTTTCCAACAAAAGGTTCAACCTACTAGCAACAGTTCAAGTGGGATGGAGATAGTACCATCTAATCCTTATGACATATCAGTTATGGTACTGAATCATGTCTCATTTCCAAGAAGTGAAGAGAATGAACTAGAGGATGAACAGGATAAAGGTGCCGAAATAGGGTATTTATACAATGGAGAATCTGTAGATCAACCTTTTGGAGGTAATGAGGAGAATGATAATGGTCCACTAGATGAAGAAGAGTATACAACTGAAGAAGTTCAAGCATTCCATCATGTGCCTACTCAGTATTTCATAAATGGAGGATAGTCTGATGCTAATAAAGGAGGAAGCATTGAGAGTAACAGTAGTAAATTTGTGGTGAGCGCTGAGGACAACTATTCTACCATGACTGCAGAGCAAATAGGAGAGTATGTGGTCAAAGAACTCAAGAAAGTCAAAGTAAGTCTCTTTGCTCGTGAGTTGTTAAGGGATCCTACCATTAGGGATGTTGTACTAGGGTCTCTTGAAAAGGATATGCTTTTTGAACAAAAGGGGACTTCAAGCCAGGTTGATACAAATACTTTTAAGGAGGTATTCATGTTTGAAACAAGATTAGGAAATTATGTACTAATAGTTAACCCTCAAGGATGGGAGACTAAGGAAATCCTCATGTGACATGATATGCCTATCCATAAATCTGACAATGTTGAAGCTTTGGTAGAATCAACAGAGGAGGTACAAGAGCAAGTATGGTTGTCGGATCATATAGAGGATATACATCAAATTACAGAGAGTGAGCTTCCCCCAATGGAAAAATATCAACGAGACATCATTGAACCAACTGACATAGAGTTTGAGGGAGACATAGCAATAAAGGCTGAAGCAGCCTTGGAGGAGATTTCAATACAAGAACTTCAACAACCTGCTGATGAATGTCATGTAAGATGTGAAGAAGAACTTAATAAAAGAGTTGATATTCTGAGCAGTCACAATCCAGAACCAAAACAAATTCCAATAGGAGAGGAATTCAGGGAGTCCCTTCACTCATCGCATTCTATTTTTCCTCTTTCTGTTGATGAATTCAGTAAAGAAAATTCACAGATTTCGTGTATTAATGACAAGATAGCTGATGTGATTCATATGGATGTGTAATAAAATCCAAATGGTGTTGAGAATAACAATGTTGCAGCCATCACTAATGAGCTTGATCATCTTACTTTAGGAAAGGATGTGCTTGCAGATCAATCTGTGGGGCCTCCTGACAAACATCATGATGGGGAACTTACTATACATGATGAGGCTTTTACATTTTTAACATTGATTCCTCATGAAGAAGTGCACACAGGTGACAAGTTCCATGTTTATACTTCTGAATCTTTCCAATCTCATTTTCACCCTGAATTATTCATTGAAGACTCCAATCTTGTTTTACATGTTCTGAATGCAAGAGGGATATTGCATCATCAGTTGAGACCTCCTGATGACATAGATATCAGCTTTTTACAAGTGCAGGATGCTGGATACCACATTCAGTCTACAATAGTACAAAATCAAGTTGTTTCTTTCCTTGCAAATAATTTTGAAACTTATCAATTTGATTATAGTAATTTAGGAAAGACAACTTGCATATGGACTAATCATGGTTTCAATTAATTTCCTCAATTATTGATTGTTCCTGATTATGAGGTTGAATTTGAATGCTACCTTTTTGAGGTTTATTTTGCTAAGTATAAAGATAAATTTGCATTTTTGAGGACTGTTACCATTACCTTGTTGCTTGTCCATGCATTGATGAACCGTATGGGGGTGGGTATCAGTTCACCTTGTCTGATGATGTGTTGTTACGAGTCTTTTGTACATAGTTAGGATAGATTTCTTTACAATTAGTTTGCTTTAGTTAGTTTAGGTTTGCTTTGGGTTTTATTTTTGTTGTTGCTATGCCTCTCTGGCTTGGGTTTTCTGCTTTTTGGTTGGGGAAGTGTCCTATTTGCACAAAAAATATTCTCTTTATCTAGGACTGTTCTGAGTATTCCTTGGAGGACTTTAGTCTTGTATCTTGAAAGGATGGTTGAGGTCTTTGTTATTGCCAAACAATCTAAATGTTTGATTTATAGAAGATGGATCACTAGGCCTGATTTGAATTTGAAGTATGCTGAAATCTTATATCTTTCACACATCTTAAGAATCTTGATGTTACCGTAGGGTCCTTGTGAAGTCTTGTCAGGTGAAAAATCCCATTTCTACTTCAGTTTCACTGTGGTTCTTAGTCCTGAGTGTGAACTTCATTGTTCACAGGTTGAAATGAAAAAGTATCACAGAAAAGAATATCAAAAGAAAGAAAAGTGAAATATTGAAGATAAAATGAATTCAACTTATCAGGAGTATCTGATTATTTCTATCGGGGTTATGGACACTTGACTGGCAATAGAGCTATGTTTGGGAGAGTCACAACGATAACCTCGTCGGGGCTATAGATGCATGACTGGCAGTGAGGCTCTATCTAGGTTGCTTTTGAAGTTAGAATCTTTACGTAGCCTGTCTTGACTAAGCTTGGTTTCTGCAGTATTCCAAGGAAGGAAATGAACTCATTTTCACACAATTAGATTCTCAATCTATGGAAGGTTCAGTCTGCCTTTGGTTCTGATTCTTTAATCTTGCATTTTGGTTTGTTTGTCTGATAGTGATATCGAAACCAGAGATTTTGGGTTCTTGATTCATGTTCGTCATTAAATGCTCTGGAGCATTTTCCTAGGAAGAGTCACCATTTGTTGTGTAGTTTTTGCACACATGCCCAACTGAAAGTAGGGACCCTCTTTTGCTTGGGTTTTTGATGCTTTAGCCCCTAGATTTTGTGGATTTGAATTGCCTTGGTATGTGCTTAATATATTCATCTTTATTGACTAAGTGTTTTTCCCAAGTTACACTTTGAAAATCTTAAGTTCTGGGCAAAATCTGGGTTTTTGCGCTAGTTCGGGATTTTCTGGTCCATCTGGATTTTCCCAGATTTCATCCAAACTCCGGCAGGTCAGTTTTAACACTGTTGTTCAGGAATTTCTGGCCTTCACTGAATTCCACCTAGGCTATTTTTTCCAGAATTTCGTCTCCTTGTTCAATTCCCATTTTTTGGGTTTGGTTTGTCGTTTTATGAATGTTGATGCCCTTGGGAAAATTTTGAGTTTACATCCATTAATGAATGATTTTGGTTTTGAGCTTAGGTCCTCAAATATGTGGTCTTCGATCAATTTGAGCGAGATTGTTGGAGAACGTCAAAATCTGGGTTTTCCCTCAGTTTCAAGATTTTCCTGTTCCTTTGGATTTTCCCGATTTCCTTGACTGCTGCATTTTCCCAAAAATCCAGAGTTTTACCTGCTTTGCAGATTTCTGCCCCCTCCGGATTTCCTCAAAATCCCATTGCCCCTTCCTTTTCTATTTTTTTTTGCTGTTGTTTGTTTTCACCAGAATCCGCTTGGTCTGGATTTTCTCGAAAATCCCTTCTGGCCTAGATTCCGTGGAGGGGTGAAAATCCTAAACTATGTATAATTTTGCATTAACGATTTTTCACGGGATTTCCATATTTGCTTGGGGTTATTTGAATTTTGAATATATTATTGGTGATGTGCTAATTCTGATCTTCATGTTGTAATGGATATTATTGATGCTAGTTTTTGCTAAGTGCAGGTTGGGTTTAATTCGATTGAAGGGGGGTTTTAAGAAATTTATTAATTCACCTGTGGCCGACCTGGAGAGTATTTTCCTCAAGATACCAGATAAATTAAGACAAGGATGAAGGGGCCAGTTAATGATCAATTGCATTGGGAATTGTACTTCACATGCATTGGATTTAATTACATTTTAAATCCCAGGCCGACCTGGATGAGTCCCATGCATTTAATGCATATCTTATTTTATTTCAAATTTCTCTTGGCCAACCTGTCTGGGGCTATTTTATTATTGTAAAATCTATATTGGGTCGACATGTTCTTGGGTTTTCTATAAATATGGCATTTCGCCTCATTTGTAAAAGGGGGATTATTAGTAGAAGTCATTGGAGATAGTTCTTAGAAGCTATTAGGGTAGTAAAGTAAGAATTAGGGTTAGGAGTTAGTCGGTTTTGGAGTAAGTGTTGTAACAGAACATTAGAATTGTTGTTGAAATTTGGTGATTCAATACAATTGCAGACATTGTGATTTTCTGGTGATCTCTCTTGTGTTGACTTATCTTGCATGGTTCTTATGATTCTATCTTTCAAATTGCTCAAGGTTATTAGATTTAGATTGAGATCTGGTTCAATGATGTTCATGATTTAATGTTTGAAGTGTTGCAGCAATCCCTGGTCCATACTTTTGTAGCTAGCTGATTGTTAGTTGCTTTGCAAAGTTAGCCTGGACTTTATATTCATTGTGCTTAGTTCAATTATGGAGATTTGTTCATTTCAATTGCAATAAGGTTGTCTTGGATGAATGTCCATGATATGAAAATATTAATACCTTAGAAGATTGCACTATTTCTGTGAGATTGTAGATTTATCTTGGTCAAGCAGGAATTATTTTATGAGGGATTGATCCATTTCAATTATTTCATCATTTGCATTATTAGTCTTAGAAGTAGTTAGATTTAGATATCTCTGAAACCCTAACCTTTTGTTATTTATTTATTATTTGGATTAAAGTATCATTACATTGCTATATCTGATAAGTTCAAGATTCAGTCTTTGCTTGTAGTAAGGTCCCTTTGTGATTACCAACATTTTCACATTTATCACTGAGTTGTTTATGCATTGTCAAGACCTAACATTAGAGACCTTGGGGTTATCTCTTGAGGTTTGTTGATAGAGATTTACCTTTCAAGAGAGATAGGATATTATATTCTGTCTGAGTTGTTGCTATGTAGAAAACATCATCAAGAAAGTCAACTAGCATTCAACTCAAACTAACTATATGCAAATAAAGATAACTAAACCATAACTAAACTGAACTGAATTGAACTGAATTGAACTCCACTCATGTAAATATCAATCCCTACTTTGTAGGAACAAAACATGCATTACTGAAGTGTTATCAATCCTCTAAACAATTAACTTAAGCAAGGTGGGTTCAACCTTTCATGTGGGTGCCCCATGTGCTCCTATCTTGTAGGAGCTCTTCTTGGACGTCCCCATATGTTCCTATCATTTAGGAATAATCACAAATGTCAATTTACACGTTCATTTCATTTTAATTTAATCTCTTTCTAATCCTAGTGTTTGGGAACACTTTCTAAGGACTTAGGAGACACATGAAATATGTTTAGGATTGCAATTAAATGGCATCCTATTCCCAACATTCTCCCACTTGACATTATACATTGCAATTATTCTAAACAAGGAATCATTATTATAAATCAAGTATAGGACTCAAGGCCAATGGCCTTCCTGCCCCAAGAGAACTTATTTGTAGGAACTGGTTTCATAAGATAATATGCAACATTGATCAAAGTGTCAACTTTCTCAATCAATACCTTCCCACTCTCAACCATTTCTCACACAAAGTGATACTAAACATCAACATGCTTAGTACAAGCATGATACCTAGCATTTTTGGCTAAATAAATAGCACTATGACTATCACATTCAAGTTTAATTTGCTTGCAATTAAAACCAATACCTTTCCCAAGTCAATGTAACCAAATTGCCTCTTTAGAGGCATGTGTAGCAGCCATGTACTCTGCTTATGTGGTGGACAAAGCAATCATGGGTTGCCTCTTACTCATCCAACTAACCCCAACTCCAAACAAAGTAAACACATAGCCACTTGTCAACCTCCGACTGTCTAGGTCTCCTACCCAATCTGAATCAATAAAACCATGTATGTCCAATGACTTGTGTATAATATCAATATCATTAGCACCATGATAAACCAAATAGTAATCAGAAGTACCACGTAAATATCTAAACACCCTCTTAACATAAGTCTAATGTTCTTTACCAAGGTTAGACATAAACCTACTTAGAACTCTGAGTGCTTGGGCTATATTTGGTCTTGTATAGACCATTGCATACATCAACCTACCAACTGCACTTACAATGGAGTCACCAAGCCATTGTATAGACTTCCATACATGCAAAACCATGGGCTCAAAACCATGAGCTCCAAAACCATGGACCAATACAACTAGCACAAAACCATGTGCTAAAGACCACTAAAGGTTAATCCACTAACTCTAACCTAAGAACTAGTTTAACCCAACTACCCCCCTTACCACCTGGGAGACCTCCTCTCTTACCAGGCCTTTCCTTTTAGGGATTGAGCAAGTCATACCAGGTCTTACAACCATCAACCTAAGTACATGTATTAAATTTTACATACAACTCCATTTTTAGTTTCCACATCTCCTAACTAGATCCATTGAATCTTTCAATATCTAGACAAGAGGTAGAACTCATTGTAGCACACTTATTTTACAAATTTGCAATCACACAATAGTAAAAGCTCCCACTACAGCCAAAAAAACCTTCAGAATTTTAAGAGAAAGGTGTCCCAAACCCTAACCAACCATTGGCTCTGATAGCAAATGTTGAAAATGAACGTGAAATTTTAGCTTAAAACTTGTAAAACTATGAGACTGTAGATCTAATTAAGTGTTCTTTGTCACAATTCTTTGTGTATGATTAATCTGTTTAGATCAATTTTACCAATTGTAGAAAGAGATAGAAGATTGTAGAAGAATGAGACAAGAAGATAGAAGTGACACAACATATATGTGGAGAAACCCTTTTGGGAGAAAACTCCACCAGAATCAATAGTGCTTGTATTATTTAACCTTAGAAAAATATTACAATAATATTGTATCAATCCTTGATCGATATGCTTCCTTTCCTTCAACAATCCTTCTTCACAACCTACAATAAACTCTCATGAAACTCTCATCCACTTGCTAGAATTAATAGACAATAATGAGCATGTAAACTCAATAAGAGTTGTACAAGTCAAGAGCATAAAGCTCCTCACAAAAATCTACGCCTAGATTGGGCAAGTAGAGTTCCACCATGTAATCTGAAGTCAAACCAAAGTCTTCCTCAATTTAGGCACCCCAAATTGAACACTAGTCAAGAAAATATCCTATAAACTCCACCTCAAAGTTGGTGTGCAAGAATGGGCCCACTTGACTGAATCTTGTAAATATCTTCTCATGCAAAAGGTGTTAACTGAAAGATGCCAACTTGGGCACCCAAGGTGGGTCCAAGTCAATCTTAGTTAACTGAAACATATCTCTCCACCAATTCATGCAAACATTATGCATGATTGATCGTCCCCACTTAACTAAAAGTATCCACCTATTATATGTCATGCAACTGAAGTCATTAGTCATGCAACTCAAGTAAACTCAAGTCAACTAACATTCAACTCAAAATAACTACATGCAATTGAAGATAACTAAACCATAATTGAACTAAAGTGAAGTGAACTAAACTGAACTCCACTCATGTAAATATCAATCCCTAATTTGTAGGAACAAAACATGCATTATTGAAGTGTTATCAATCCTCCAAATAGTTAACTTAAGCAAGGTGGGTTCCACCTTCCATGTGTGTGCCCCATGTTCTCCTATCTTGTGGGAGCTCTTCTTGGATGTCCCCACATGTTCCTATCATTTAGGAATAATCACAAATGTCAATTTACATGTTCATTTCATTCGAATTTAATCTCTTTCTAATCCTAGTGTTGGGGAACACTTTCCAAGGACTTAGGACATACATGATATATGTTTAGGATTGCAATTAAATGTCATCCTATTCCCAACACTCTCAAGGGTATTTTCTCTATATTTGATGGGGGTTATTCTCTTTTTTACTAAGGAGCTCTTCTCATTTAGGGGGATCTCTACATGTACATGGGTACTTCATCAAGCTTCATTTGTTGGGACCCACCTTTTCACCCATCTAAGCTATACTTAAGGGGGTGTTAGTGTAGGCTTTTATTTTTGTAGTAAATTTTTTCCTATACTTTTATTTAATCTTTCTTAGGTTAATAAATTGGGTATTAATTTGAGAGAAGTAAGTTTTCAATATCTTTTATGGGAATTATACTTTCCTATTTTTATATATTTTTGGTGTACTCTCCCTATTAGTTGTATTTATCAACTCTTCCCTCAAAAATAGTTTGTATACACTCACTCTCCTAGCTTATATTTTCTTTCATATAGCTTATTTTTCAATTATCTTAATGTTTTTTCTTTTGGAGCATCTACATTTGTCTTATTGGATTATAACTTTGTAATGTTATTTTGATCTTCAATCATTTATACATGTCATTTCATAGTTTTTATTTCCTACACTATGTTGTAAGTTTTCATGTTGGTGTGAATAAAGTCTTGTACCTAGCTAATTCCTAATAGGGGACTTATTCACATGTTAATTTTACTTCGGTCCTAAGATTCTTTCTACAAGTCTTAGTTGTCATGTCTAGATCTTGTCTTATCCTAGGTAGTTATGATAAGTTGTCTCAAGTGATAGGATTAAGACACATGTCATGATATTGTCTAATCCTATCTCTCACCTTTCCTTTATAAGCAAGGCATCTCTTGCATATTTTACATCTTTTTCATATAGTGTGAATCATTTATCATATTTTAAGTCTTGTTTGGTGGAATATCATCTTCTATTGTTACTTCTCTCTTGTATATATGGAGTTTATTTAGTGTTGCAGATTGAAGATCATGGTTGTTCACTTCAACATGGTATCAAAGTTTTGAATCTGGTGTTGGTTCTATTTCCAGCTAGTTGCCTAGGCTTTCTCTAAATATTAGTCAATTCCTATTATCAAGAAGCCTATATCAGTGGCCAATGAATGAGATGTTTATCTCACTTTTCTCCCCTATACTTCAAGCTCTACAAAACCTACAGGGGTCCTCTTAATAACACTGGATGAAAATATTTAGCTAGTGGTGTAACACAGTCTCCAATAGATAAACTTCACACTAAATAACAAGGGTTTATATGGATACATTCATGAATGGTACATCCCTTGTTCTCATTTCAATTTTGGTATGAAGTGAAATAGAAAATAAACATAAAATATAAAATATAAAAGGTTGTTTAATTGAAGATTTGTTTCTGAGGATGGGGGAAGAAAACCATGAAAGATCGGTGCTTGACTTGGTCCATAGAGTCACATATCATGCACTCATATTCTAATGCTATAACATAATCTTGATAACCTACTAACATCTATCACCTTATGACAACAAAGTCTTATTTAGCTTGTTATGAAATTCTTCTTAATGATCCATCTAAAAACATAATACCTTCTCTACCTTCATGCAAGCATTTACACCACTCCTTGAATGGATAGAAAACATATAACCAGTTCAAATAATAATTGTTCTTGAAGAATCTTAATAACCATATTACTTTGATTCAAAATATATTACATCTCAGAGCTAGAGACAATTAAATAATAGCATATATTCATATAATTTACAATCAAGTTACATGAGCATTACAATACTTTGACTTACAGAACAAGGATCTTCACCTTTGGCCCACTTAACACTTTTTTTATATAGCTTTCTTCATTGACCAAAATTCAGAACCCTTATAAATGAGCACTAGATTCCTTTTTATTATGAGAGAAACTCCAAAAATTGTTCCAAAGAAATATTTCCAACATTCATTGAACCTCTACCATGCCTTCACATTAATGACCCCTGGGTATGCATGTTAAAGGATGGAGATATCCCACAAATTCCACATTAAAATACGACAAGGATGGCCCTCTAATAGAAAGGAGCCTACAAAACATAAGTGAAGCATGGGTGATACAACCTTTCTCAAAATTTGCACTCTAAGCATTAAATGCCCTCTTTGTAGCCTTAAAAATTGAGATTAGATGTCTAAGGAGAGTCATCGGACATTAATAGCATTATCACCAATTTTTTGGCCCCGAACTGACCATTGGATTAAACATTAAATGGTTTGCAACCCCAAAAGGGCACCTTCATCAGACATCAGGTGTCAACTTTGCAAGGAAATGCTTGTCAAAAAAGTTGGAGAGAAGAGCATCCGTAATCCAGAAACCCTGAAGAGAAAAACCCTTGTCAGGCATTGGGTATCAAACCCATGGCATACTAGAAGAAGGGAAAGAGGAAAGGGAGACATCGAGGATCAGGGAGGATACTAACCTTTATTATGAAATTATGATAAAGGATAAGAAGGAGACCCAAGTATTAAAGGCCAAAGATATGACATTGGAGATCGAGCACTAAAAGGAAAGGCTTATGTCTTATTATAAGAATAAGACAAAAGATAGAAGAAAGATTTGATCACTAAATACAAAAGATAACATTGGTTTTGAAAAACTTTTCGAGTTTTGAAGGTGGTTTCGAAACCTCTATCAAAATCTGACAAGTTTTTCACAACCTTTCAAAGTTTTGACAAAATTCTTGTGTCTCAAAGTTTCAAAGTGTATTTCTCAAGCGTCGATCAATATACCCAATTTCTAAACCTTCGTCAAGGCCCAACAAGGTTTTAACAACCATGTTGGAGTCCAACAAGGTTCTCAAAAACCTTTCAAAGTTCTGAAAAAACTTTAAATTTTGTATGCATCAACCCATAAGCCTAGTTTCAAAGCCTTTGTTAGGGCCCAACAAGGTTTTGACAACCACATTGGAGCCTGACGAAGTTTTCAAAACCCTTCAAAGTTTCAAAAATACTTTAATTTTTTTACAACTTCATTATGAGGTTTTGAAACCACTTTCGGATCCCAACAAGGTTTTTCTAGCAATTAAAAACTTCAACTAGAGATTGGATGAAAGACTTAAGACTTATCACAAAATTGTGATAAAGGATAAGAAGAAATGTTGATTCCCAAAAGACCAAAGATATTATGTTGTGAATCAGGGATCATGTTGATGGTGGTTTTAGTATAACCAACTTGCTCAGTAATAATAGATTATTACTCCTCTTAAAAAGAAATATTCCCTACTCTAATGCTCCTTGTGGGCTAGGTCTTGATAGTGATAGATAGCTAAGTGGTTCATGTGAACTTGTTCAACAAGGGGCCTGAATAATTTTAGATCTCCTAAAAAATATATTCAAAACATGCAACCAAAATGAAGAGATTTATTTTTTGAAATTCATAATCAATTGAATTTTAGTACAATACTTTATTTATCAAATGTACATTATTATTGTACTCTTTCAAAGATTCAAAGTATTGTAAAAATAAAGATCAAAAGACTTTAGGGTTGAGAAAGAGAGAGACAGAGAGAGAGAGAGAGAGAGAGAGAGAGAGAGAGATTTAAAGAACAAAACTAAAAATTAAATAGACAACAACAAATTTTATGTCACTTATCAATTCTGAATGGTTAGGAAAAATCACAATAGCCAATATTAAAGTGACTAGTATTCACACAATCACTATTAACACTAATGCAATCTTTAAAGAAAATTAATAATTTTAAGATTTTAAAGTTTTATAAATCAGATCACCATAGAACATGCACATATCTAAGACAAAACTCCATTCAAAAATATAATAATACAATTAACTTTACCAATTTTTTCAATTTAGATAAACAAAATAATCATACCATCACCAATGATCAGAATCCATATGCATGTAATAGGCGTAATCCTTTGATATTTCATTAAATCTTCATAAAATATAGTAGGAGAAATCCACACTGAGATTGTATGGTTTCTTGCAAATACAATAGTTTTTTATCCTTTACATTGATTAGAAATCCAAAATATATAGACTCAAGCATCCCAAAATTTATGGATCTTAAGAAATTTAACTGAAAGTATAACTAAAGTAATCAACTCTAATCTAGAAATGAACTCCAACTGAACTTAATAGCAAAATTGGAACTGAAGTTCAACTAAAAACCCAATGCCAATTTGGGAGTTCACTATATGGGTGTTTACTCTATTACAAAATGTATTTAAAATAAATTGAAATTCAAACGTTTGAATCAAATTTGCGTTAGGGGAATTTTTAGAGTAGGTGGAGATGTCATCATTCATGGTATCCATAGGAGGACCTTGATAGTATTGCAACTTGATTCTCTACGAAAAGGTGGAAATTTCTAGCTTTTCTTGTAGGTCAATGAAGCTCACTAGTTCCTCTTGAAATTTCACAAATCCATCTTTTTGGTTATCATCTAGTCAATGGTTTTTTGAGTAGCTTGACCCTGTAGAGACTCTTCCAGTTCTTGGACCATTTTGTTGGGAGATGTAACTAGGGATGATGTTTCCCAAAAAGTGCATTCTGGGCTTTCCACAAAATTCTCTATCTTCGCCATAACCTATTCGGCTAGGTTCTTATTCTTATTTAATTTATGTTTACACCTATTTAGGGTTTTTACCCTTAGTTGTGTTGCCTTTAGCCACTCCTTTGGCTTATCTTGATCTTCTTCTTCTATCACAGTTACCTTCAACAAAGCATCTGAGGGAGTGAATCTTTTTTTTTTCAAAATAGGGATGTAATCATCTCATACTATAAAATTCCCATTTATTTCCACCTCCATCTAGTGGGCCAAACTGGCTTCATCACTAATAATGTGATAAGCTTTTATTGCTTTCTCCAATATTTTTCTAGCAATTTTTTGTAGATCATCTTTCCATCCTTTAGCAACAACTACCCAACCCTTAGGGTAGAGGTGTAGTGCTTCTCCTTTTAATACATCTTGGGAAAATGACTCGGGAGAAACAATATTAATAGGCCCTATCAACTTGTTAACATATGTTGTTAACTGGGCCATCTAAGAATTTAGTACCTCTTTTGTGTTTTCATCCTTTTGAATCCTATTTAGGATAGTGGACACAAACATTTGTAGAGATTTTTGCTCCCCTTGTCTAGTTTGGGCACCCAGGTTTGTCTACTAGAGGAACGACTATTTGAGCTATCTAGTTCCCTTGCTCATCATCTATAATAGTAGACAACCTCTTTGATCTCTTCCTTCTTTTGGTGGGAGCTTGGAACACCTCCACATGGATTTTGATTTTATCCTCTTATTCCTCCTATACATATGTTATTTTCCTCTTCTAAATTGTATGGTTTAACCATACTAAGAGATTGGAAGAGGTCTTGTGCTGAGGAGAGGAGATGACTTCGGTATTTTATGAGGCTTGAGAGCTATCAGGTTCTTGTTTTATGTCATCTCTTTCTATATATTCTTCTTCCGTTCCTTCTCCTATAGCCTCCTCATTTTTAACCTCTTTATCTAGTTCTATTTCTCCATCTCCAACTTCTTCTTTTGCAATTGCTTCTACTTGAATTTATCTATGTACTTCCTCTTATCTTGTTTGTAATTCTTCTTGTTCCTGGGGAGGAGGAAGAGGAGTATCATGTGGATGATATGGAGGTGGGGAAGGAAATGGAGGGGGTGGAGGAATTGGAGAATAAAATTTAGCATAAAGACTATTTTACATATTTAATTCAATGAACAACAACATATGAACACAAAGATAAACTCCAATATATTTATTAACTTCAAAATCTCATCCACATATATGATATATCAATTACAACTCACTAACAATGATCCATAATGATATACAATGCTATTATAGATCAACAACAATGTTATTAAATTTCTTACATATTCCTTAGAGTCTAGATGCAATCCCTAAATGAGAATGCCCTCAAGAACCAAAGGGGTTTTGTCCTTTGATCCTAGTGATTGTTAGGTTTTCATCCAATGATCACAAACTCCTATGGTTTTTCATCCACTAAAGGAATTAGTACACAAGTATCCCAAAATATAGAGAAATGAAATAATAATCTAATACCTATTACAAGAATTGACTCCCTATATTTATATGCTAATAATTTACCTCAAGGAATAGGTCAGCCTTGAGCCAAAATGGTGCCAAAGCTCAAAATTTGAATTTCAACACACTACACTAAGTCAACCTTGAGGCCAAAGTAGATTCATTTGGAGTTAGCGTGCCACCCTATGGACCTATCCACACCCTTCCTTGGCTCCTTCATCCTGATACTTCATAATTGACGTTGTACATTCTAGAAGTGACCCACTCAATTCACTTGAGGGTCTATCTGCTAAGGGCCTAGCACGATTATCTTCTGACAATGATATCTTTACAAAACCTAATTCATTATTCATGCATTCTAGATATGATGTGCACATGTCTTTGTAGAATGTATGTTCTGATCCGTGGCCTGAGATATGCTCTTGTAGAGGAATTTGGAGCAATGTTCAAATATGCCTTGATGTTGGAGAGATGAAACTGGATTGTTTCACATGGTGATCTTTTGTTAGCGATGCCTTTTCAAAAATTGATCCTTTCCTTATGAAATTTGGGCAAAATGTCCATGGTTCTTGGGTGATCTCAATTCCTTGGTTGTAGGTTGATTGGATCCTTTGTGATGGAATGCAAAATGTTTCCTAGATGCCACTCTACAACTATCTTTTTGGAAAAAGGGACACGACAAATCTGCCCTTCCTAAAATTGCTTGTCCTCGAGCAATGCAAATTAGGATGTTTTATAATTGGAAAATTCTTCCAATAGACATGATACTCTATTATATTTTGGTTCCTTAGATTTTTGTTTCTAGTATCAATTACCACTTTCGAAATAAGGATGAGTTTCCCTTCATCATCAAGCGACCATAACTCAATTGCAAGAGTTGTATACAATCCCAAAACCTTCTTTAGACATGAAAATGGAATACATTATGGATTTTTTTGTCTTTTGGAAGTTCCACCTCATAAGTGACTTCTCCAACCCTTTGAGTTATCTTATATGGCCCATAAAACTTAGGCTTGAGCTTTTCTGCCCCTCCTTTCTTAACAGAAGACTATCTATATGGTTAAAACCTTATTAATACCATAGCCCCCACCTCTAATGACCTTTCAGTGCTTCCTATCTGCATACATCTTCTATTGATTTTGGGAAACTCGCAGATAATCCTTGAGAGCTCTCAAAGTATCTTGACTTTGATTAACCAAATTGCTCACTATCAGAACTTTACTGTCTATTAGGACTAACTCAGTAAAGGTTAATGCATCATAACCATAGAGTTATCTAAATGGAGACATGCTAATGGACATGTGATGAGTTGTATTGTAGCAACACTCTCTTAAATGTAGCCATTTGATCCAAACTACTTGTTGATTGGTAGCATAATTCTTCAAGTATCCTTCTAGTCACTTGTTTACAATTTTAGTTTGTTCATCAATTTGTGGATGATAGTTTGTGCTAGGAGTGAGCTTGGTGCCTATCAGATGGAATAATTCCTTCCAAAATGTATTGAGGAATTGGTTATCTTTATTGTTGACAATGTTCTTGGGTAGCCCATGCAACCAAAAAACTTCTTTTAAGAAAAAATTGCAACTTGCAAAGCTTTGTACTTACTGAAGATGGCAAATAAATGAGCATATTTAGTCAACCTATCAACTAAAAAATAAATGCAATCTTTCCCCTACACCTCAAGAAATCTAACCAAAAATTCTTGCTCCCTTTTATTTTGCTGACAATTAATGCATTCCCTGATATGTGTCAGAACATCCTCCTTAGGGCCCTTCCAAGAGAACCTTTCTCTGATCTATCGGTAAGTTTTATAGAACTTGAGATGCCCTACCATAGGTGCATTATGATAGGCTTATAGTATCTTCTCTTTCACCTTGGATTCGAGAACCAAGAACACTCTATTCTTGAATGGAATTAGACCTTTTGACACAACATACTAGTTATTATTTTCCTTGTTGGGATTAAGGTGTCTCACCCTTCGAGTCCTAGCATTATTTTTAGGAAAAATAATTGTACAAATATTGATATATCCTAAGTTGCCAACTATAATAGTTGTCATTAGCACTTTGTGGGACCCATCGAGGAGTGTTATATCCTACATTCAAGGTGTGGAGATCAAAAGAGTGCCACTCATCACCCAAGTACTTATTTGAAGCATTTATATTTGTGCATACTTCATGGAGGTCCACTATAGTGGCACTTATCACTTGGGCGATCATTTGGAGAGAGGATTTTTTAAAAACTTCTCAGAGTTGCACGATGGTGACATGTGTCAAGGCATTATTGAGTTAACTATGGCATGTACCTAATTTTGTGGAAGTTGGTGCCCACTTTGAAAATTCAAGATTAGAGTTGCTATTTGCAATCAGAGTTGTGTGTGGATGTAGTTTATATTCCTAATTGAGTTAAACATGCAATGCAGGCACCTAAATTTTTTGGCAGGTACTTTTTTGTATGTGCATGTTGCATGCTTTTGCATGTAGTTCCTTTCTTATTGCATGTTCATGCATGAGCATGGCTTTGAGGAAACTTTTATCCTGGGCACTGCATACTCTATAAATATAGGTGCTATGCTAGAGGATTTATGTGAGGAGAGTTATTCACAAAGGTTATGCTACTGGATTTTCTCCAGAAGAGTAAGATGTAATCTCCAAGTCCAGGTAGTGAGCCTACAAGTGTATTGTAACATGTTATTATGTATAGATACATTGGTCCAATCCTAGATGAGCATAGACTCTATAATTGTATTGTAATTGGTTTTGTTGTTGATAATACAATTGATTTGTGTTGTTGGAGTCTGGGGTTTTTACCTGAAAGGGTTTTCCCCATGTATATCTATGTTCTTTCTCTTATGTCTATTCTTCTATTATTTAAATGTTAATTTACATGTTATACTATCGAAATGTTTAATGATTTGAAAACTACATTTGTTTCCTCTGAGGGTTAATGAGATGAAAAATAAATTGTGTCCATTTTTACTTTAAGAAATAGTTGTATATGGTTGTATCAAGAAAAACTAATGATATTGGAGGAATATATTGGTTCTCTAATGAAAATATAGAATTTCCATTTCCCTTCATTTGGTATCAAAACTAAGATCCATGATTTGTATGTAAGATGCATGTACTTACATGT
>VDFB02011707.1:0-15223 GCA_007258455.2 Sequoia sempervirens
GGAAGAGGAATGCGCCTCAATAAAGAGGATGCATCAAAATCAATCAAGCATTTTAAGATAGGGAATTCCGATTGAGGATCCGCGAGAAAGAAGATAGAAATGAAAGAAGCGTGATCCACTGAGTTGATGAAAAATCCCCACAAGAAAAAGATGAAAGGAAACCCTCTCAAACCCTTAATGTCCTAAAAGTGCAAATTAACATGAAGTCTAAATAATGCAAGCTACATGAAAATGCAAAGGTGTACTTGCAATAGGGTAACATAGGTTTTTGTGTGTTCATCATTCATTAGATAATGTAAGAGAACTTATTTTCATCATTGGGCCATTATTACCGGACATCAGACAATCACACAATCATCACTAGTCACAAACGCAACTATGAAGATATGAATGTGATTTATATCAGCTTGGAATGTGGAAAGATTCTAACATGAGCATCAAAGACATGAAGGTCAAGATGACTACAATGTTAGCTTACCCAATTTAATGTAGCAAAACCATGCTCGCATCAAGACATAAACGCCAGGATTACCATGAGAATGGTTGTGCAAAAACATTCAAGGATGATGCCATAAATCTCTTAAGTGTATCAAGGAGACAACAAGAGACATTGAAGAGGTTCAAGACAACACCCACAAGCAGAAAGCAAATAAAAACATGCCCCATGCCCCAAGTCCTCTAGCTATGCATCACAGAGAGACTTATTAGACAAGGACACTCAACGAAAATAAATATCAGTCAGCACACAAAGAAAAGATCATGGCATATCTCAAGCATTAAGTGTTGCAATTAAAAAAATTTAAGTGTGTAAACTAATACTAAGTTCCGAGGATAAGGATCGAATGCTTACAAGTAGGTAAGATCACATGACCAAACTGGATAAGACCAAACTGATAAGTGTTGAAAAACACACAATGTCGAGGGAGGTTGTGTTGAAAAACAGTTGGGTTAGTGTTAGCTTACCGTTCGCGAGGTGTCCCTAGGAACAAGCATATCAAGGGACCGAGGATGCTGGTGATACCCCTAGACAAGACAAAGACCAATTCAAACCAAGGCAATAAGGACAAGGCATGATGGAGGAAAATTTAAGTAATGGGATGCATGCTAAGAAATAGGGTTCTCAAGTGGCGCTTTGTTTTCAGGTTTTCACCACTTAGGAAGAATTTTTTGTATTTTTTCAGCATCATATTTGAATTTTTTTGGATTTTTTTGACAATATATCAATTTTTTGGTAATTTTTTCAGTATCATATATCAATTTTTTTGGAACTTTTTTCAGGGTCATAATTATATACAAAGGATGCCCCCAGACAGAACGGGCATCAAGGATAGAACTTCTTCAGGTGCAAAACATTGATAGGCTCAGGGAGCTACTCCCCCTCTTCAATAGATAGTAGATAGGCACCTGTGCCAAAAGCTGCTGTGATGATGTAGGGTCCAAGCCAATTAGGTTCAAATTTGCCCTTCTGTTCTCGATTCTGTTGGTTCTTAGGATTCTCTCATGGGACCGTCTCCTACTTGGAATTCTCTAGGGGTGAACCTTTTGTTGGCGGCTTTGGACATCCGCTTTTGATAGACCTTCATATGGTAAAATGATGCTTTACGCTTCTCATCAAGAAGTTCCAATTCTTGCAATCTCATGGCACGATAGTCTTCATCTGTAACTAGACCTTTGAGAGAGACCCAAAGTGATGGAATCTCAACCTCTAAAGGTAACACTGCTTCAGCGCCGTATGTGAGGGAAAAAGGAGTAGCCCCAGTTGGAGTACGAATACTCGTTCTATAGGCCCACAGGGCCGGATTTATCTGTAGGTGCCAATCTCTACCATTCTTATGAACTGTTCTGTGCAAAATCTTGAGAATGGTTTTGTTTGAAGCCTCTGCTTGACCATTTCCTTGTGGGAAGTAAATGGAGGACCAATGTTGCTTTATCTTGAATCTTTGGCAGAGTTCTTTAAGGTCCTTGTTTTTGAACCGACCTCCATTGTCAGTGATGATCTTAGATGGCACTCCATATCGACAGATGATATGGTTTAAAATAAATAAAGACACTGTCTTGCCTGAGGCAATAGAAAGTGGAACAGCCTCTACCCATTTTGTGAAGTAGTTAGTAGCAGTGATAATGAACTTATGCCCACCTGATGAGTTGGGATGAATCTGCCCAACAAGGTCAAAGGCCCATCACTGAAATGGCCAGTGAGATATAGAAGGAATTAGCTCCCTACCTGGAGCATGTATCAAGTGTCCATGTTTTTGACATTTTTCACAAGACTTAGCAAATGCTACTGCATCTATCTGCATCGTAGGCCAATAGTACCACGCCTAAGCAACCTTCTAGCCATGGAAAAAGACCATTAGAATGTCCTCCATATGCCTCGATGGATGTCCAGCCCAGCACTTGATGGATTCCTCCTTTTTCTAAGCACTGAAGTGTTCCATCTAGACCCTCCTATACAAAATCACAGGAGGATGAGGGAATGGCAGAAGGCGTTGCGGATAAGGTTTCTTCTTTTAGATCGGTTAAATGTATCGGGGATGATGCCATCATGAAGATATGAGTAAATAGCACCATAGTGGGAGGATTCATGATTGACAAGGGTACAAATGATATGGCTTTCAGGTGAGTCAAATATGGGATATCGTAGCTCTTCCACTAGGAATTCATATCTGGACTCATGTTCCTCTAACTGAAGAAGTGAAGCAAGGGTGGCCATAGCATCAGCTGCTTTGTTCTCAACCCTAGGGATTTGCTGAAAGGTGACAAAAGTAAAATACCATCTTAATGAATCAACCATTTTTTTGTAAGGTACCAACTTGTCATCTTTTGTTTGGTATTGTTCATTGACTTGGTTGATGATCAGCTGAGAATCCCCATAGATATGTACTTCTGTGATATTCCACTCTATGGCCATTTTTAGTCCATTTGTCAAGCCTCATACTGACTATGTTGTTTGTGCATGGAAGAAGAGTAACTTGTAAGATTTAGGAATAGTATACCCATGAGGGAGAAACAAACAACACACCGGCTCGAACCATTTCATCGAGGAACCATGAAAGAATAGTTTCGGAATCTTTGAGTCATGTACATAAGATGCTCATCACGGAAGATTGACTTGAATGGGCATATTATCTTGAATAGGAAATTAGCGAGTTGATGCGCAATAGCTTGGCCTTTGTTGCTTTAGCGCTCAATATATACTATGTGGTCAGGAAAAGAATCATCATCCATTTTAGCAAGTCTACGGTGAGGAAGCACGGCTTTTCACCAGAACAGAGTATCACGAGAGGATCAATTTTTGTTATGAGGTGTATGGTGTGCGCGAGCATATAGTGTCATAATTTTTGAGAAGCAAACACTACTGCGAGGCAAGCTTTTTCAATACTAGTATAATTAACCTCATAAGAAACAAGAGTGCGACTAATATAATATATGGCCCTTTCTTTCCCTTGTTCATCTAATTGAGCCAACAATGCCCCCAGTGAAGATTCAGTAGCTGAGACATATAAAATGAGAGGTTTTCCTGGAATGGGAGGCATTAAAATGGGAGGATTTGCCAAGTATTCTTTAATTTGATCCATGCTCTTTTGGCAATCCTCATTCGAGACACATTGAACACCTTTATGCAATTTTTTGTTGAAAGGTTGTGCTCTATCTGCCAATTGTGAAATAAACCTCCTTATGGATTGAAGGCACCCTTGAAGACTCCTCATTTGGCTAACATTTTTGGGAGGTGGCATGTTTATAATGGCTTGAACCTTTTCAGGGTCCACTTCTATTCCTTTAGCTGAAATGATGAATCCCAATAATTTTCCAGCAGTAACACCAAATGCACACTTTTTTGGGTTTAATCTTAGTTGAAATTGTTCCATGCGATCTAGAATCACTTCTAAATCAGCAAAATGTGTTCCTCTTCTCTTAGACTTAGCCAGGGTTTCATCCACATAATCTTCCATATTCTTATGCATCATGTCGGAAGATGGTTGTCGCAACTCTTTGGTAGGTAGCTCTGCATTTTTCAATCCAAAGGGCGACGATTCCAACAATAAATACCCGAGGCACATCTGAGATCTGCGATCTTTTCTTGATCCTGGGGCTATCTTGATCACGATTATACCGGAAAAACCATCCATCAAAGAATAGATCTCATATCCCGCTGTCATGTCCACTATCATGTCTATGTTAGGAAGTGGAAAATCATCCTTTGGGCATGCTCTGTTAAGATCTCTAAAGTCTGTGCAGATTCGAATGGTTTTATCATGTTTAGAAATAGGTACAATGTTGGAAATCCATTCAGCATAGTCTATGGCTCTAATGAATCCTGCACCAAGAAGCTTTTCTAATTCAGCTTTCACTAAAAGAGCTATATGAGGGTGCATTTTTCTCAACTTCTGTTTGACTGGTTTCACACCTGGAGCTATGGACAAATGATGCATAATGAGATTAGTGTCCAACCCTGGCATGTCTGAGTATGTCCATGCAAAGTTAATTTCCTTCTTTTGGAGGAACTCAGTATAGGATTTCTTTTCTTCAGGTGATAAAGATTTAGCCAAATTAACCCGCAATTTTTGCGTTTCTCACGTGCCAAATTAGCGGCTTACGTAGAGTTCAAGCCAATCTTGATGATGTCACCAGAGTAGCTTGGGAGACTATCAAATTACCTCATCCGTGGGAGTACCTCTGGGAGGTTTTTCACCTTTGGATCACGTCTTTTTATTTTTTACTTTTTTTGGTTACGACACCGCCACACAGTGGTTTTAGCCATTAGAACTCTTATTCTTTTTTTTCTTTTCTTTTTATCTTTGTGACTAAGGTACTTGATGTCGGGTTTTGTCATCTTTGGTGGCGGTTCCTTTGATGGAAAGAGAGACTACAGGTTCAATGGCATTTAGATAGCAGGTGATCTCATAGTCATTGTGAAATGTCAAGAGTTGAGGCTCTTGGTACCGTTGAGACCAATCAATAAGGTTGGGGTGAACAAGGGGTAGGTTGATGACCGGTTCAAGGTTAAGGATATAGGTGGTGTCATCTCTGGTGACTGTAGAATTGGAATCTGTCAAGTTTCCCTCTAAAGTGTCTAAATCAGAATTTATCCTAGCAAGCGAAGAATCATCTACTAATGTGACATGTAGGTTCCAATCTTCTAATCTAACACATGACTCGTCAGTTACATCAGGTTGAGAACTATAAGCGTGGCAACATCCATATCCAAGTCAACTATTGCATCTAAGAGTGAATCCCATTCAAACTCATGAGAGTCTATTTCTGAATTATTGTTGGAGCCTCGTGATGTAGAAGCCTCAAGATTTGGAAGAGGCTCCTCTCCTCTAGCAATTTTGCTCAATCACAAAATTATCTGAATTATCACCATCCATTGCAGCTGGGATGGAGACACTATCCATAGTCAATCTTGCATTCATATAGTCACTATCTATTGCAAATGAGATAGGAGGACTATCAATTATTAAATCTCTTGAATCTTCCCAAAGGAGATTTGTTGAAGGTACCCAATCATCTATTATGTCTTGTTGATTGGTCAAATCTGGTACATATTCTGTGTCATCTTTACTATCCCACCTATCAGAAATGGGGACAGTGCATTTATTGTTGTTCATAAAGCCTAGGCCAACCGGTTTCTTGGACTTATGTGCAAAAAGATCATGATTGAGTGGTTCGGCTCTAGCATCTAACCTGTGACTAAGAGGGCCATATCCTGGATAACCCATCTTCTTGACAAAAGTATATCCTCTTCCATAGGACTTAGGAGAGGGGGAGAAATTTTCATTGTGTTGGTATTTCTCCTCTTTGTATATCCAATCTCGAACAGCTACTTCCTCTTTTTCATCTTGTATTGGTACTGAGGATTCAACAAACTTGTCAAATAGTGTCATTGCTGAAGATGATGGTTTCATCTCCTGTGAAGGCTTTCCATATGTCCTAGGGGAAACAGGCATCTTTGCAAAAGAGTCAAGTTGATACCCCCCCATGCCAAGGTCTACTGACTTAAATTTGTTTTGACAATCTGCTAAAGTTGTTTCATAATCCTTTGTTGCTCGGTTAAGAGGGACATGAACATTAGCTGAGATTGAGTTAATTGATAAGGTGTTATCCCCTGGTATGCAAATTTTTGTTCCATTGTAGGGGAACTTAACACACTGGTGGTAGGTAGATGGCACTGCCTACATATCATGAATCCATGGTCTACCCAGTAAAATTTTGTATGCAAAGGGTCCAGTATCAACAATTTGAAACAAGATATCTTTTTCAACTGGGCCAATCCTGACAGGAAGGACAACCAACCCCTTAGAACTTCATTCTGCCTCATCATAGGCCTTTATGGTGATCTTCTTTCTAGTGTCGATCACTTGCTCTAAATAGCCCAAAGTTTTTAACAAATTCAAAGTACAGATATTTAACCCAGCACCCCCATCAATCAACACGCGCCTGACACGGGTTTTATGAATCATGACTTCAATGTGAAGGGCAAGATTGTGTGGATGGCTTAGGGATTTGTCATCATCTTAGGAGAAAGGAAGTGTGTGGGTAGTAATGCTTGATTCACCATGCTTAGGATTGAGTCTATATCAATGTTGTTGGGACATTTATTTGTCATAAGCATCCTCAAGGATGCTTATGTCTAGGGACAACTCTAGAAGCTCTAAAGATTAGAGATCACAATGCTGGAGTTTTCTATAACTGATCTACAAGATTGTAGTTTAGTTTGAGAGCAGTGGTGGAATTTATAGTGACATTCTTGGATGCCACTTGCTTGGATTTGTTGGATGGACCTAAACTAGGCCCTCTGAGAATAATAGGAGCTTCACTCCACAATGCGGCGTGGGGCTTAGGAGAGATAACCTAGAATACAAGGGACCTCGGCTTCCTGTGGGTTGGATTTGTCAAAATAGAGGGAGAGTCATAACCATCGCGGGTCCTCACTCCTTATCATAATAACCTTGGCTCCACAACTTCAAGCATGTTTATCACATTTTAACACTTATTTGTATAGGTGTAGTTGATTGTAGCTTTGCCGTCACATGTGATTTGGTTTCCCCTTGTCATAATTAGGAAAAGGTTCCTTAAAAGCCTGATGATCAGCATTGGTATTTAGGCCATCAACTTGAAGCTTTCCACTTTCTATAAAATCTTGGACGATATGTTTTAATCTCCAACAGTTTTCAACAGTGTGGCCAGGGCCATTATGAAATTCTGAGAATGCCTTGTCATCCCACCCCGATGGCTTGGGATCACGGAATGTAAAGAATTTTCACGGGGATCCTGAGGATGTGCCAAGTTGTTAGCAATGACAATTTTGAGAATATCCTCATATGAGTCACCCAATTTGGTAAATTGCCGCTTCTGGTTTTTGGGCCTCTCCTGATATCTTGATTTACTTTCTTGTTGTGGAGGTGCATTAAGCTTCATTGCTTGCATAGCCTTAGTCAAATTAAGAACACTTTGATCTCTTGATTGGGAAGAATCCACAACTCCATCATTGACAACTTGTTTGTTTTTGTTCCAATTGTTGTTCTTCCCTTTATCCTTATTATTGTGTTGACCATTGTTGGTATTATTGTTATGTCTAGTCAAAATGCCTTGTTCTTTTAGAACATCCTCAATGCGGCATGCAGTTTCAATCATGGTATCAAAGGAAGTGAAGACTACCTTTTTGATCTCATGTCTCATTTCAGGCACCAAATTACTAACAAGTATGTCAATATTTTCATCCTCATGGATCATCCTAGGATACCAAGAGCATTGTCTCCTCCACCTTTGCAAGAAGGTAACAAAGGGTTCCCCCTGATTTTGTTTCAAGTTGCATAGGTCCAACATAGTAACAGGTCTTGACAGATTATATGCGAAGTGTTGAACGAATCTATGAACAAGTTCTCTAAAAGTCTTGACAGGAGGAGTGATATTGGTAAACCATTCCATTGCTTGTCCTTTAAGACTCCTAGGGAACAACCTCTTCAAATAGGAGTCATCCTGATGGAATTCAAAGCTCATAGTATAGAACTGACGCACATGGTCGTGTGGATCACCACTGCCATCATATTTATCGTATTGTGGGAATTCCACCCTCTTTGGAAAATCTTTCATACTCACACTCTTGTCAAATGGATTAGGACAAATTGAGTCTAGTGAGAATGAGCTCTTAGGTTGCATCATTTTCTCCATCGTTTGCTTCATTTGGCGGATTTCTTCCTCTTGAGAGGGATTTTGCTTTTGTATTTTGTTGTCCACATCAAAATTATAAGGGACTCTAGCACCCTTGTTGATTAGACTTTCCAAGAACTTATCTTTGTTTTGTTCCAAATACCTCTCCACATACTATTGGAAGATAGGCTCTTGTTGTATTCGCATGAAGTCTTGAGTATCAAAGTCATAATGTGAGCTACCACCTCCATGTTGGGAGTGTGGTCTTGAATTTCTGGGAGGAGTTTGCCTCCTATAGTGAGCATACTGAGAGGCCCTTCTTCCTCTAGGACTAGGAGATCTAGAAGGGGTCCTTGACCACCTTCTACTTCTTGGTGTTTTGGAAGGGGTGGAGGGAGGAGAATTATGTCCACTGTTAGCACCCCTTGTATTGTATTGTTTGTTTAATTGGTGGGCTAATTGCCTATCTTGCTCCTCTTGAGTGAGTTTCCTTTGTACTTCCAATAAAGCTTGGCTCTCTTCCTCAAGTTGTCTAAACTTTTCTTGCTTTGCAGCTTGTTCATCTAGAAAGGCTTTCTTTTAAGTTCCGTTCTTTTTGGAGCCTATCACTTGTGAACCTTGAGGTATGTTGAAGTGGTGAGCTTGGTCTAGACTGTTTGAACAAGTCATTGGTATACGTTGTATTGACATGAGCATCACGAGGTTCATTGTCTTAGTCTTCGTGTTGTGACCATTGTTCTTGGTGAGCTCGTCTCTTATACCTTTCATCCCGTTGATGGGCATCCAAATATCTTGCATTAATGAGGGGTGAACCAGGTTGATCATCATGAGAAGAATTTCCAAATATCATGTTGTTTCTGTGTTGTTCATAGATATCATCAAGATTTTGATCCATGGCTTCCCTCTCCCGCCGAGTGATAGTATAACTCATATCCATACCTGAGTGGGAAGGTGCTGAGGGGGTACTCAAGTCACTAAAATGGCTCTTTGGGTCAAAATAGGTTTTAGATTGACTCCTAGGTGACTGGTCAAATATTGGTTCCTTTTCCTTTCTCTTTTGACGAGTCTGAACTAGGGGTAGTTGGTTAAAGACTATCTGAGGTCGCTTTCCTTGGCTCACTTGATATCTTGTTGTGACTGGCATGAAAGGGAAAGTTCAAGTAAACAAAAAATTCTAAGAAACGTCAATACCAGAATAGGATAGTAAAATTTTTCTCTTATGCGAGAGATGGTGAAATAGAAGTACATTGCAAATAGGTGCAAATAACCTTACTACCCTGAGGAGGTGCTCAATTCTTGGGTGAATACCCTAGCACATATGGATCAGGAGGATGACTTACACAAAGTGTACTGAGTTTGAATTGTATGAAAATGGGTGGACAAGGAGACTACTAGCACTCTCCAAGTGTGTTATCAAAGAGTCTAAAAATTTATCTATTTGATAGGAACAATTCCTAATTTTCCAATCTCAAGCAAAATTGCTTATGAGATCAAGGATCACTAATTCAAAAGGTCAAGGACACATAAACCCTAAATACAGAACAGGTCTCTAAAACTGGGACAAGTCACCTAATCGAAGAACTCAGTATTTCAGTTTGTTGTTTGTTTTCAAAGATCAAGCAAGTATATCAACAGATTTTGATCAAGCACATAGGTTTCAATCAGACAAGTTGTGATACAAAAAGTAGTCGATAACAGATCTATCAAGGACAAAGCAACTTGATAGTATCGGGGGAGTCTTGTTTGAAGATGTTTGAACAATGTTTAAGACTCAAAAACAAACACATAGCTATCCCTACCAAAGAAAATGGTGAGAAGCCAAAACCTTTGCCCCATTGCTTATGCGCATACGTGCACCTCACACAGCCGTGTCACCCCCTAGAGGGCGCCCATGTTTTGGTGTTTCCAAGGACTCAACAGTGTACGTTCAAAGAGTTACCCTTATGGCGAGGCGATTAATGCAGCAGCCTCAAACATCGGTGTATGCCTATGATGGGAATGTGTACAGTCAACATCTGGAGGATTCTTCCCCTCCTTGCCAAAGATTATGACTCCTTTCGGAGGTAGGCAGGAGTAGAGCAGCTAACTAAAGAGGTTTTACTTGGCTTCCGTTCACAATAACCTTGATTGCCTCGTGCCAGAGCTCGGGCCACCATGGCCACACCCAACACACAGAAAATCCACACACACCCCCTTAAAGCTGAGGGCTCGAGGAGCCGAGCGCCGCTTCGGTGCAATAAATAGAGCTTTTCCATGATGATGCGTCAAGTCATGGAAAGAAGTTTCTATGGTCTTGGAGTCTTTAAGACTCAACAAGACGTTCTTTAATATAGTGAGGTGGAATCCACCCGTGATGGAGTGTGTACTCATAGGTCATTCTCGAGAAGGTTCAACATCCAGGACCCTCTAAAGGTGACCTTCTTGGACATGAAAACAGTTGAGTTTTACGATTTTCCCGATTCTCCCAAAGGAGGAAAGAGCATACTTCTCTAGCCCATCCTCTTTACCCAAACATGCTAAACAATCTTAATCCCACGAGCTAGTTTCACTTCACCAAATCCACACGCTTTTGGATTTCTGATTCTCTCAATAAGAGAAGAGCATAATCCCCTGACGAGTGAAAGTGCTAAAGATTCACTACCTTGCTCCGCTCCCTAAGAGTTCGTCATATTAGTAAGATCATCAGGAGCCTGGATTTGTCCATGGTCATCACCTCCATGTAACAAAAAGCCAAATTCCCTACTCACTATCAAAACTCCTAAGAATTTTAACGAAGCCCTAATTAGACTATGTGAATTGAAAAGCAGGAAAACAAACACAATGTTTTTTTTTTAAATAAGATCTTTGACAAGCGTAAGTGTTTGTTTTCAAGTCTTTGTCACGCGTCCTGCAATCAAACCGTTAGTGTGTTTCAAGTTCTCTGACTGGCGTCCTGTAGAAACTGTTATGCTGTGAAAAAAAAAATCAGAAGAACCAGAAGAACAAAAGTTGGAATCTATCAAAAAAAAGAGATTAATTAAAAATCTAATTTAATCTAGTCAAAATTTAATCTAAAAAGAATTAGTTAACAAAACTAAAATTAAACTAAATTAATCTAATACTAAACTAAAAATTTAAAACAAAACTAATCTAAATTAATAAAATTAAAAATCTAATCTAAATTAAAAAAAATTCCTCTTGGATCTAAAAAAAAACTCCTGATTGCACGTTTCCCAAGAAAATAACTCAAAAGATAAAGGCTGAGTTCTGACAAATAAATCAGATACCTGGTAAATTTTTTGCAAAAAATAGGTCTGATATCTGAGAAGAGGACAAAACCAGCTTTCCAACGCCTATTTGTTTTCGAAAAACAGAGCCAGGATGCAAAAGTTACGCCTTCCGGAGTGAAAACAACAACTTCCGGATTTGACAGGCGAAAAAGGTATCAAAATGGAAAAATCAGAAAAAAATACCAGTACCACTGGAACGGCGTCGGAAGCAGCTTTCCGACGATATCTCGTTTTCGAAAAACGGAGACCATATGCTCAAGATATGACCATTTTACTAAATATGCTCATTTAGGCTTTAAACCAAAATTTTTATTAATTTAAAGATGAAAAAAATTAATAAAATATTTAGCTGAACCTTCATGCACGAAAATTGAGGTAGCACAGAAATCAAAATGGTACAGAAATCGATGTGTTCATACGGATCCGTACAGATTTTTTTGGCAATTGTTTTGAACTTTTTCAAAACACTAAAAAAATTAATTTTTAGCAAACCCTATCATATTTTATATGAAAATAGGGGTTTTTGGGCCTTCTGAGCACATCTATGGAATCCGTTTTGCACTAGCATGCACTGTTTGAGAGATCAAAGTCGAAATTTCTTAAAAAATGATGAAAAACCACGGTGGGCGCCAAAATGTATAATTGAAAATATGTTATACTTCTGTAAATCCTTGCATGCAAGGATACTCAATAATGAGTCCTTGCAAATCAATTCACAGCTCTCTATCCGAGAAGAGGCGAGTTGATATTAGCCAGCCCTGAGATTGAGCCTAGTTACACTGCAAATCACAGTCTACAGGCAAGAGATTCAAAGGGAGAAGCAGAATGCCAAATCTCCTTGAATCACATTCTTGCAATGCAACAATGAAAACTAATCTAAATGGCCTTAAAAATGCAATAAACAAAAACTAATTTGTGAAATGAAAATTGATCTACATGCAATGCCATAAATAAATTACTTTGCAAATTAATCTACTATAAAAATTAAGCTAAAATGTAATATTAAACTATATGCTCTAAAACTAAGATGTTTATAAAATCAAACTAATGTGTAATCTCAAATGATAAAACTCAAGAAAATTTGTAGCATAAGTCTGATGTAAAAATTCGTGATCGTTTTTTAAAATGATGAGAATGAGAGAGCTCATTTTATAGGCAAAAGTGGAATTGAAGGCAAATTCAGAAGCAATGTAGGATAAATAGAAAAATAGAAACAAATCTTGATTGTAATTCTTTTTTTAGTTTATTTCCCTTTTAAATGATTTGTTTCCCTTTTTTTCATCACAAGATATTCTTGAGAGGATATTTCATTTATTTTATTTTATTTAAGATGATAATATCTCTTTTAATAAAATAAAATAAGATTATGTAATTTAGAAATGAATATTAATAAAATAAAATAAAATTATTTAATTAAAAATAGATTTAATTAAATAGCATCATTATTTAAGTATTTATTAGAATTCAATTCGTAACATTATTTTATTTATTAAAAGGATTTATTCTTTTGATTAAATAAAATTAATGAAGCATTCAAACCTTAGGGAAAATTGAAACATTTGAAATAGTTATGAATTGATTAAGAAGTTTGATTTGAAAATGCGACAATCATTGATTCAGAAAATTGATGTTGACAAATTAAATAAATGGGGCCCAAAGTCTAGGTGACCATTTTAGGTTGCATACACTAGTGTTGCATCTTTACAATATGCTTATTCATTTTTACTTGTACACTATTAATATGTAGATTCTTTATTATCGATGAGTGAATTTATACATATGTTAAATTGATGAAACATTGAAATGGTTCAAGATTCATCTTGTATAAATAAACAAGTTTCTAAAAATATATAATTTTAACTTTATTATTAATCTATTTAACTTTACTAGTATAAATTTTTCATGAAATAATATTATTTTCAATCATTTCATTTGTGATGTTAGGTTTAGTTGTGTGTGATAACACCATCTATTCATATCCCACAATCATGGTGGCCCATTCAATGAAACTATGCACTTTTCTTGACAATTTATTAAAAAATTCAAATTCATTTTACATTCTCCCATAAATACATGTATTTATCAAGGTATAAAGCAACTATAATATAATTTGATTAAAATAACATTTCATGTGATGCTTCCACAAATTTTTACACCTTCTTCTAATGTTCCTATTTTGAGATAGAATTGAGCTATGTGATTGTACTGGATGTTAGTAAATTGTGACAATGTGATAAATAATAAAATATAAAAATATGCATCATATATAAATGTGTATATATACAGACATATATATACATATATATGTATATATATACATACATATATACATATATATGTTACTCATAAATATACTATGTATCATGTGTTTCAATTATGTCCCCTTTCCACGCTTCCCATTTAAGTTAAAAGCCTTCATATTCATTTTATTCATTTGTCGTATTTTTCCCTAAGTTTCTAACCCTTTCTCGCGTGTTTTTCAAGTTTTGAAACTTAGTTCTTTGGCGGTCCTTGTTTGTATCCCTTGTCGTCGGGTTTGTGTTTTTCTTAAATTTTTGATGGACTGACTTATTATTCTTTGTAGCGTCAAGTGTATGGTCAGTGAGTCGGAGGTTCTCAAAACTTCATAACTCTCGACTTTGTGTTATTAAGTTTTAGTTTTCCGCGACAAAGACGTTCGTTGTTCATTCCACAGTTTTTGAGGCATCATTCTTGCATTTAATAAGGCATACAGTACAACTTGAATACGTCTTATCAAATGTTTTTTAAGGCATGCATACCTTGGGGTTTTCATTATTGCAAAAAAAAAAGTGTTGTATTAATTCAGCACCAAATACACATCTTGTCATTTTACATGGCATAAGGTGGTGGGAAATTATTTGTTAAAACTTCGGTTATACTTCTACCTGTTGCTATTATTTCTTCATGAATTCAAACATTCCTTTTAAGTGTGGTGAGCTCATGCAGTCTGAAATCGAAAATCACTAGCTCGGTGTGAGAGATACACAGCTTGGAATTTTTAAGTTGGAAGAATGTTGGGCACATTTGGAGAGAAAAGAAAAGTTTGTTGTAGACACGAAGGTGCTCGAAAGTGGATTATCTCATGCTAGAGGTTTCCCAAAATCCATGCTAAGATTAGACCTAATTGTTGCATGTGCAAGAAGGTACATTCCAGAAACTCGAGAAATCAAGGTTGTGGACGGGACCATTGTTGCTAAAATTTCCCCTGAAGTCATTTCCCAGGCATTGAGAATTCCATAAAAGGTACCTATAAAGGAGATGTCTGTTGAAGCAGCTAACGAATTTTTCAGGGTTAATGAAGCTTGGTGTAAAAATTCTATGGCCAAAGGATGGTTAAAGTTAGAGAAAAGAGGTAAGTCCCAGTTGCCCAACAAACTTAAAATGGTGCATTTTAAAGTGGAAATTGCTAATATCATAGCTTTGCTACACCGCATTGTCGGGAATGCAAAAATTGAATTATTTGAGGACAAGATGTGTCAGTTTATTTTGGTTATCTATGATGATAATGTATTTGTCGATTGGGCTGAGATTATTTGCTTTCATCTACATGAACAATTAGTCAATTTTCAAAAGACTGCCACTTTTCATCTATGTTCCTGCTTGATATATATCATTGACAGTCAAAGATCTTTCTGGCCAGGTTTGAAACCATAGGCATTTCCAACTTCTGGCATGCCCGTATATAAATGTTATCCATAATTCACCAAGCAAGTGGGAATGGGAGAATATTGCCTTGTTAATGATGCATTTTTTATGGAAGCTGTGAGGAAATTGGATGA
>VDFB02011708.1:0-14887 GCA_007258455.2 Sequoia sempervirens
TTTTGCATGGGACTATGGAGATATGAAGGGTCTAGACCCAAAACTTTGTACACATCGTATATATATTAACAGTGACTTCAAACCTGTTAAGCAGCCTCAAAGAAGAATCAATCCAGCTTTGAGAGAGATTGTTAAAGAAGTATTGCAGAAAATGTTGGCAGCTGGCTTTATCTACCCAATCTCTGATAGTCAATGGGTTTCCCCATTGGTCATTGTTCCTAAGGAAGGAGGAAAATGGAGGGTATGTGTAGATTCACAGGGCTTAACTAGCAGCAACAAGAAGATTACTTTCCTCTTCATTTTATTGATAAAGGGATTACGGGATAGTTAGGTACGTAAAGAAGTACTTCTCATTCTTGGATGGCTTCAGTGGATACAATCAGATCAAGATTGCTCCTGAGGATCAGGAAAAGACTACTTTTACATGCCCTTGGGGAACATTTTCCTATTCAGTTTTTCCTTTTGGTCTCTGTAATGCTCCTGCAACTTTCCAGAGGGCAGTCATAAGCATCTTCTCAGACATCTCATATGATTGCATGACAATATACATAGATGACTTTACTGTTTATGGTACAACATTTGAGGAAGCTCAAGCTAACTTGGAAAAAGTACTACAAAGATGTGAAGATCACAACCTATCGCTAAATAGTCAAAAATGCTTCATGATGATGCAGGAGGGAATAGTGCTCGGTCACTATATTTCTGCTGCAGGAATTCAGGTTAATCCTGCTAAAATTGAGATCATCTCTAAGTTACCCTCTCCTACTAAGCAAAAGGAGGTACGGAGTTTTCTAGGCTATGCAGGATACTACAGAAGATTCATCAAGGACTTCAGCCAAATAGCAGGTCCCTTATACAATCTGCTGAAGAAAGATGCAGAGTTTTCTTGGACAGAGGAATGTGAAAAAGCATTTCTTGACTTGAAAGTCGCCCTCACACAGGCACCTGTTCTGAAAGGACCTGATTGGTCACTCCCATTTCATATTCATACTGATTCCTCGGATTATGCAATTGGGGTAGTGCTAGGGCAGAAGGATGGATCAACTGAACATGCACTCTACTACATAAGCAAAAATCTGCAAAGGGCTGAATTCAACTACACTGTTACAGAAAAAGAAATGTTGGCAATCATCTACGCCCTCAATAAATTCAGGCATTATATCACTGGTTATCAGATATTTTTCCACATTGATCATGCAACAATCCGGTATCTCATGAAAAAAAGCTCAATATCTGGGAGACTGGCAAGATGGTTATTGCTAATGCAGGAATTTGACATTACAATTGTGGACAAGCCAGGTAAAGCCAACGCAGTTGCTGATTTCCTTTCTAGAATTCAAAGGCAAAATGACTTTGCACTCATTGAAGACTCCTTTCTTGATGAGCACCTGTTCGCAATAAAGGTTATTCATCCATGGTATGCTGATATAGCAAATTATCTGGCAACAGGAAGAACTCCTCCTCAATTCTCTCCTAAGGAAAAAAGATTATTGGTAGAGAAAAGTTTTAACTTTTCTTGGATTGCAGATTGCATGTTTTATACAGGGCCAGATCACGTTATGAGGAGATGTGTACCAGAGGAGGACACTCATGATATACTGCATGCCATCCATGATGAGCCGTGTGGCGGACATTTTGCTGCCAAAAGGACAGCAATGAAAATTTAAAATACTGGTTACTATTGGCCAACCTTACATAGAGATGTAGCCAAGTATACAAGGAGATGTGACAGATGCCAAATGATGGGAAGACCAACTCGCTCTGATGAAATGCCTCTATTTCCACAAATTGTAGTTACACCATTCGACAAATGGGGACTAGATTTTGTGGGACCAATTGACCCACCTTCCAATGGTAAGTCCTACATTCTTGTGTGTACAGATTATGTCACAAAATGGGTAGAAGCTAAACCTATGAAACATGCTAGGGATAATAAAGTGGTTGAATTCCTATATGAGGAAATTTTTACTAGGTTTGGTGTTCCTAGGGAGATAGTGATAGATCAGGGAACACAATTTACTTCTACACTTATCACAGCTTTAGTCAATGAATACAATATATGGCACAAGAAATAAACTCTTTATCACCCCCAGGCCAATGGCCAGGTTGAGGTCACCAATAGGGACATAGAGGCCATTTTGACTAAAACTGTAGATTTGCATAAGAAGGACTGGGCTGCCAGGTTACCTGAAGCTATATGGGCCTACCGTACAACACTGGAGCTGGACATGGATTTAACAAATGCACAAAAGGACAGAATCATGCAGCTCAATGCTCTGGATGAACTCCGAAAGCATGCCCTGCAGCACACTAAGATGATACAGAATCAACGAATAAGGTGGCATGATAAATACATTAAGGGGAAGAAGTTCAAAGTAGGAGATTGGGCTCTGCTTTACGACTCACGGTATAAGGACAGTCCAGGAAAATTACAGACCAGATGGTTGGGGCCGTATGAAACTGAGAATGTATTTGCTAATGGTACAGTTCAACTTGTTACAATTGATCATGTTCGATTCAAACTGTTGGTTAATGGACACCGCCTCCGGTTGTACCATAAACCAGTCTCAAAAGAAAAATTCATGCAACAGTTCGTTCGGGATCCTGCTGCTACTCTTCCTACAGCCGAAGGCTTTAGCCTTTCTCCTGCAGCTTCACCATAATTTTGAAAAGCATGCTCATAATAAAGGTTTTCTTTTTAAGGAAACCCCTTTTTCTTCATTTTCACTTATCGCCACATCTCACTTCTTTATCTTCCATCCATCCATCCCATCCATCCATTCCATCCATTCATCTCGACCGCCCACATCACCCATCCACCTTATTCATCCGCATCACCCTTAATTATGATATCATTCCCAACTGTCAATTTATGCCGAAGTCGTCATCTTTCTTCACACGTACATGCATTTATCAAAAGTACGCCATATCTTTTGTTATCGAATATTTGATTTATTTTATTCTATTCATTTACTGCTATGACTGTACCAGTCATTATTACCCGATCTTCGCCTATTCTTTAGTACATGTGAGGACACATGTCATACTCTAAGTAGGGGGCGGGGTAATCCACACAAAATCATCTTTTACATACAATTGCTTTCGGAGATAACCTTTCTTTTATTATTTTTGCTTTCCAAATATGATGTATGTCTTTTCATTTGCATGTTTTTCTTGTAAATTACAATTAAAATGTTTTTTTTAAAAAGTTTATTTTGGGAAAAAGAGAGAAATGTGGCAACGACAAAGAAACCAGAACAGAAAAGGAAGCAGAGAGAATTTTTTTGAATTTTCAGCAGGGAGTTGAATTCAGCTGGGGAAAACTTGTGAACATGGGTGGTCAGCTGGTGCGACATGAGCATGTAGCTCATGAGTTATTATTGCAAAATCCTCAAACAGTCCAGGCATTCAGCCTCTATGGGTGGTTAAACTACTTCTTGAGTTTAAATGCTTTTGATGAGGAGGCTGCTGGCGAATTTTTGAGAACCTTTTCTGAAGGGGAGGCTACTGTATGGGGTATAACGGTTGTTGTAACTGAAGATAGAATTGCTGAAGTAACCGGGCTTCCAGCTGTTGGAGAAAATTTTTCTTCGGATGCTGCCTCTGCAAGGGCTGAATTTTCAATACCCACTGATGGACCTTTGGAAGTCTCCAAGCAGGGATGCAAGCGAGTATCGTTGCCTCCTCCTTATTCAGAATACGTTGCTTACAAAATCAGGTATTTAACCTGTGAAGGCCGTTTCTCTTACTTGCATTCTTACCATTTCAAATTATTAAGTCATATGAGGCATGGGTTAGTTGTAAATGTTTTGAATTTCTTGTTAAAATTTCTGGAACAAAGTGCCCATGGAACCCAACAGGGGAAAGATAATTCTATTTCTCACCATGGCCTTATCAAATTATTGATTGAACGCTCTTTGAGAGATGTCTCACCTCTTTCCTGGCAACAATTCGTTGCCCAAAAGAGCTTGCAAATTCTAGAACCCCCTAGGGTACGTACCCCACGGCCTCAGAAAAAGAAAGAAGAAATTGCGTCTACCAGTAGAAGAATAGGGCAAGGGTCATCTGCTCCTGTAGCACCTGGTCCTGCAGCTCACACAGATCCTCTTCTGAGTACAAACTAGATGCATGCTAGGAGAGGGAAAAAGCAAAGCCGAGAAGAGTCCCAGTCGACCCTGGATTTACTCAAAAAGGAAATGCCTTCTCTGCGGCATCTTTCCTGCGGTGTCTCTCTGACAGCACACATTTGCTATTACCAATTCACCATCATCCTGCGGCGGTAGGAACCCTCTAGTCCGGACGAAGAGAGGAAGGCTACAAGAACACCTCCTGCAGCCGCACCAGTTCCAAGAAGAGTTTCCACAAGGAAACAATGTAAGACCTCCCCTGCTTCACCTCAACCAGAGGTTATTGTAATTTCAGAAGGGTTCGTAGAGTCTGAATTTGATGTTTCTCAGAATGTGTCTGAGAATGTTGCACAGAGTTTATTCGTTCCTGAAGAGGAACAAATTGAGACAAGGGAAATTGAGCATAATGAAAAAGGGGTACCAAGTCTTGAGGACTTGGCTGCCGCTGCTATGCAGATTTCGGAGGAAGCACAGTCTTCTCCATTGCAGCAAGAGCAGGAATAGACCGAACAATTGGATGTGGCCAGTGAAGCTACATTTTCCCCTGCCACTTGTCAAGCCATTGTTGTTTATAAGAAGACATTTTTGATTGAGTTTTTGGAATATGTCAAAGCTAACTAGGAACCAGTTACATTGCAAACCCTGACTTTCTGGCACCTAGCCCAGACTGACATGCAACAAAGTCTATGGGAGGTAGAAAGGAAGAAACTGAAAAAGGAAATTGAAAGTTAGAAACAGGAAATTCTTGAGTTACAAGGAAAAATGGATGAAATGTTAAAAGTAACTGGTCAGATTATGGAATGCAGACCACCACCCAAAGTTTATGCTATGTGCCTTAAGGAACAATTCTTATGGTTCCAACTAATGAGAATTTCCAGAAATCAAGATACTATATTCCCTGCTGCTAAAAATTCTCGGCATGCCGGGCTGACCCCTAATTGGTTAGAAATTCTTTGTGTGAATTTTATTTGCATGGCTTTTTATTCCATTTGAAAATGAGGAGATGGAACCTCTTAAATATATTGGCGATTATCCATTTTGAGATCATTTATGTCGGCGACAAATATAGAAACAAATTAGCGGAACAATGGGAAATATGAGGGAAAGGGAATGAGCTGTTCCATTCGCCCTCAAAGTTGAGACCCCATGCAATATTAAAACACAGTTTTACTCGTATATGGCATTCACAATAATACAGCCGGAGACGAAAATGTTGATCTCAGGAGGCAATTATGATGAATTCGAGAACGATCATATTAGTTTGGGGGTATCATACACGAGAGATGAGAAGGTGGGAAAGATTAGCTGTTGGGCTAGAAGGTTGGAGCCTCCCACGGTCCCCTAAATTTCTGCTTGACTCTTAGCGATCAAAAGCGAGATATATCTGATTCGGGACTTTAAAGATTTGAACTATAGTTGCTATTGACATTTAGACCTCCTGTGCTAATGTGGCCCCTTTATCCTTACCAGGCTACAAATCTTAATGACGATTCAGAAGCTCGTAGGTATGAAGGTGGTAGACTTTTAGAAGATTTTAATGGGTTTGGAGTCCATTTCGGAAGTCATGCATAACTGCCCGTTCCAGGAAAACTACTAGGAAAGTTAATCTTTGGAGGACCAGCATTGGGCTAAGTAGGGGGCAGATGATGAGCCCAAAATGTGCTCATAGTTTGGATATTATGATGAACTTTTAATACCTTTACTTTTGTTATTCATGGTTGTTTAAACTCTTTTGAAACCTTTTATGGGGATATCCTGTAGCAAAACACTTTCATGTTCCTGCAGCCTATTGTGTTGTCTTGTCTACATTTATTACCCCGTTGACTCCCTAAATGACTGGTATATCGCATGTAGTTTTTGAATGATGAAATAGATTTAAATATGTGATTAATGAATGGATATTATTAGTATGTGTCGCCTTTTCTTTTCGCATCTGTTACCTTGTGTTTCGCAGGTTGTTGAAGAAGTATGATCGAGTCAAAGCGGTGATCTCGACCTTCTTGATAAAGTCTATTTCTTGCGACTTGAGGAAGCTTTGAAGACTCTTTGACGAAACCGTTGGGAAGGATTTTTAATGACAGTCAATCTGAAAAGAGTGGAGCGCTAGATTCTCTCTGGATCGGGTTGAACGGATAAATTCATTTATGAAGTCTGTTCCTTGATTTTGGGATGCACTTTACTTCCACATCTTTCTTTGTTAGGGGTAGTTAGCTAGTTGTTCTCCTGATTTTAAATAAGTGCTCCTCCTGCGCGAGTGAGCAAGAAGATGGTTAGAAGTTAGATAGAAGCATAGTGATAGGGAGATAGCAGATATCATGTAAGAGTCAGTATGATAGTAATAAAAAGAAGAATTTGTATGACAGGAGACAGAGTTTGTTGCTAGTTTTCATATCAACAAAGCGATGTATACCATTTTGAGTTTATGAATAAAGTTTGATGAAGTTCTAAGTTCAGCACTTGCGTAATTAGTAGATGCTTGCTAAGGGGGCCCACTTAGTAAGTATCTGTAGCTAGTTAGTTAGCTGTTCTTTTTCTGTTGATCATCAGTTAGATTTTATCTTTAAAGTTTTCGTACAAACTCAGTCTTGTATTGCTCTTGCAGCATTGGGAATCCATCCCTGTGCCTGTTCCTGCAGCATAAGGCCAATTCATAGTTTGAGTCTCAGTCGTAGCTGTTATGATTTATGTTTTGGTTAAATCATGGTTGAGTTAAAAGAACTTTGCATTGCCTTCCTGTAGCGTAGATAGAATTCTTTCCAAGTATTTATTTATGTTAAGTTGTGACCGAAACTAGTTCTTAGTGCATATATTGTGCTGCGCCAATTCAAAGTATACGTTCCCTGGTTTGACAAGTAAATGAACATCCATAAAGAGATATTGGTCACCTGCTAGAATGTCCAATTTCCAGGATAGGTTTTACTGTGATTTTCATATCCTTTTGTGGGCGCAACCAAGGTGTGAAAGGTTTTGAGATCTACATGGTGCACACTAGTTATACAACTCTTTTGGAAAAGTAATTTGTAGTTCAAAATCTAAGCTTTGGAGCCAGGTTTGGCATCCTAAATGTTGGCTTAAGGTAAATTCTTTCATATGGCTTGTAGCTCTTGATAAATTTATTCATTATGATAATCTTAAAAATTGTGGGATTGTTGGTTCAAATAGATGTTGCATGATATTGGCCCTAGTATAATTTGCTAGAATACCTTGTAGGAATGTAATCAATAGATTCTCAAAGACACTTCTAGGCATGCTTGTCAAGTTCGGCGGTAGAATAATGGCTAATCTAAAAGAGACCTATCAAGTTTGGTTTCAATATTATCAAGTGAGTTCTTGGTGGGAATTCAAAGTGTTGAAGAGACTTGGTATTTCAGTGGCTTCTCCTAAGTCTACATCTTTCAACAGTCCTTGTGGTTCTCAAATTACTAAATGGGCTCCTCCTCCTTTATGCTTTATTAAATTTAATGTTGATGGACCTTCAAAATGTAATCAATGTAATCCTAGAAATGAAAGTGTGGGAGGTGTTTGTCATGACCATATGCCAGGGCCAAATTTTAGTTTGTTGGTAGTCTTTGTGTTGCTTCTAATAGCTATGTTGAGGTCATGGCCATAGGCCAAGCTCTTTTAGTTGTTGATCTAAATCAATTTTCTTGTATTATTCTCAAATCTGACTCTAAAGTTTGGATTGATCATTTAAAAAACAAGTCTTCCTCTTGCTTCTAGTAGTGGAAATTAAATGAATGTAAGAAAGACATGTTAACATCGTTATTCATGGTTTCATTGTTGTTTAGTGGAGCCATACTAAAAGGGAAGAAAATCAAGCTATGGATTTTTTTGGCTAAATTTGCTTCAAATTGGAATAATATCAAGTTTGATAGTGGAAGTGATTAGGGTTGCCCTACATGAGAGTCAAATAATGATTTCATGATTTTGTGAATGTTGATTACAATGCCTTCTTGACTCTTGATTCTTGCAAGGTGCTTCTTGTTGGAGTGTTGGTTCTTGGGGTGTTTTCTTACAATCTTTTCTTTTTTTGTTAATCGGCTTTCCTTTTGGCTTACTTTTTTAACATAAAGGCACAACTTACTTATGATACTCGTAACAAGAACAATCTTCAAGGTTGTAAGGACTTATACCTTGACTATGGAATTTGGAAATTTCCTCCTCTTGTATTGATTGTCTATCTTCCATCCATTTTGATTTTCGAGATTTTTTGGAATTGGTGTACCAAGAGTCTTTTTAAGATTGACAAACTTACTTTGTAATCTATTGCTATTTTAATATACTTTTTACCTTTATGTTAAAAATTATAGAATTCATGAAAGATTTGCATGATAACAATTCAACTTAACTACATGTCACCAGTTTTAATAATATAAATCTACTCTTTTTTAATTACAAAATTGCTAGGCACCATCTACTCTTTTAATAATATAAACCTACTATTTTCAACTATAACCTTACACCCACTCAAAACACACAAATACCTTAAATAAATATTAATAAAAGAAAAATATTTTGAGTCATTGAGAAGAATATCTACTCTATATATCCATACAAATGTAATCAAATTTTTAAAGTGGATCTTTTTTTTAAGACTATAGGAAGGGTATCCGTCCCTCTATAAGTTCCAGTGCCCTGATAAAAAAATTTCACATGACCGGTGCCACTGGCACGACATGCCCTCCGGTACCATAGGGATGATGGGGAGACTAGACCTTGTGACCTCTTGCCTGCAACAGGATGCTTTAGCCAATCGAACTAGGCCCACCAAAACGGATCTTAATTTTCATAAAAAAATAAAATAGGATAACACCATCATACATAAGAGGTAGATGCCATGTAAAACTACTCTTATCAATTACAACATTATAGATGCTTCACTTTTATCATTACAACATTATAAATACTTTACTTTTATCATTACAACATTATAAATACATCCTCCAAACACTATGTTGATTATAGTACAATTTATTAAATTATAACTTTAATTTTAAAAAGATAAAAAGTCACTATCTAATCCATGATTAAGAAGACTGACCTTCTGAAGTTTGGAGGAATCTAGTGCAAGACAATACTACAAGAAAAAGCTAAGCAAATTAGTAGGCTTTTGGTGCATCGCTACCTACCAGTTTCAAGATCTATTCATTACTCAAGACAGGTCCCTTAGATTGCCTTGCACTTGGATTCACGCAACCCTACCCACTCAAGAAAAAAATTATTACCAGATTTTTATCCTCTGCTAAATCATACTAAATTTTATACATATTTTAATATTATTAAAATCCAGTTATACAGTTTTTAAGACACTGTCAAGAAAATTAACAGAAAAATAATCTTAGGTATAATTTTTTCGTATTTTATGAAGATAATAGTATGAAAGTTTCTAGATTCAATTGTGTATGTTTTTTGAATCAATGTTTGGAATCACAGTGTATTGACTCTCCTATTTCTGATGATAGATCAGTCGATCCAAAAAAACATACACAGTTGAATCCAAAAACTTTCATACTAGAAAAACAATCTGTTAAAAAAACTATTCTTTAAAACCTATTCAAAAATGAGATTGAAAGTTTTGGTACCCAGCATTACTATTCTCAACCTTCTGATTCTCAAACTAGTTTTAATAAGGTTTTTTTTATGAACTTTTCTGAATATTTGAAATGTTTTTTTTTTTTTTTTGATCAAAATAGATTATAATCAATGAGCAGCCATTAAAGAGAGGCTGCGGAGAGGAGAAATCCCTGAGCAGCCATTAAAGAGAACCAAAACACAGCAAGCCAATAACAATATAAAAACCCCAAAAACACCCCCAAGCAATTATATCATGATGTAAAGAAGAAGAATTCCATCATCATTAGATTGATAACTACTTACAACATCAAAGGGCAATTATATAAAAAAAAATTTCATCTCCTTCCTCTGGCTGACTGCAGACCTTTTTAGAAAGGCACTGCATACTGCAAGCTTGCCCTGTTGGAGGGAAATGCTCCTACTGTGAAGTGATAAGAAGATAAAATGCACTTTACAAATATATTTATGTGAGCCAGAGATTTAAGAATGGCCAATATGAAGAAACACCGAGAATAAATCAAACCCATCATCAATTAATAGCAGCTCTGTCATCTAATAACAATAATACAGAATGCCCAGCAGATGAAAGAAAAAACAAAACCCAGATGGGGATTACAGAGGAATCAGGTATATTAGTTTATACCATGAACAGAAGACACTAAAAAGCCTACAAGGCTAGATAAGCTAGATGATGCAAATCATAGTCTTCATTCTCCCTCGCCCTGCTATTGTGTCTCGTCACAATTAATCTGACAACATTTGGGAGGCGTCGAATTGATGGTGGAAAGTGGAGAAGCAGGGCATTTGCATATGTAAACACCTCGCTTGAGTGCGCGCAGACCAACCAAATCCAACTGATTTGAAGCATCGGCATTTTGGTGGTCTCTATAATCGATTCCTTAAGCTACCCAACTCCGTGGGATATTGTTCTTCATGGGTCAAGCTTAATATTGGCTGTGACAGGCCCAACGAAATTGACGTCCACTAAAGCAGCTGAATTTCCAGACGGGTATGGAGCAGATTCATTCCAGCGAGCTTGGAGTGCAGTATACAGTCCAGTATAGGATTGCATGTAGCGCGTCCTGTACAAACAGGGGATTTGAGCTTGTTTAGGCAATCCTGACAAGACAAATGGCCATTAAAAATGTCACATTCATACTAATGAGCAATCAATGTGGGCACTTAAATTTCCATGGTGAAATGTATACACATATGTGGGGTCCTTGTGTCCCTCCAATGCCTTGAAGATGCAATTTTCTTTGCTAAGACTCTTCCACTATCTTCTAACCTTCCAACATAGTTTAATCAATTGCATAGCAGGCTCGTCCTTAAATACTCTAGATTGTTGGATTAAACTTTTGATTCTTTTTGAAATAGAGATAAAAAAAGACATCAAATTCTTTTGATTATATTTTGTTAAGGTTATAGTAGTATTTTGATAATAAGCGATATCAATTTTTATTGAGATTTTTTTTATTTCAATTATGTGATAATAACGTTTTTTTCATGATGAAAGCATTCACTTAGGAATATTGAGATTTGAAAATATGTTGGTTAGAATTATAAAAGACATATAAGTACTCAAAATATTGCTTCACAATCTATTTAGACCATCTTTCTCTCTCAACCAATTTAACCTCTTATCTTTGGTAGGTTTCTTATTTACAAGGAATGACTTTTATATAGGTGATATCTTTGGGATGATGATCAACAACAATGTCATTCTTAGAGGAGTTTAAACTAAGTCTACAATTTGAATAGAAAAGATAAACTAAATATTCAAGCTCTACTAGAATGATTCTTACATATTCTTGTTGCAAAATAAAATTATGTGGAGCATATCCGTATTATTAGAAATAAGATTAAATGATTTTATTTATTTTTAATTATCCCGAAAGATGTTTTCTTGTTAGCAAGTTATAACTTAGCTAGTATGAATCAAATGAATAAGAAATAACATCTAAGTGATTATAACCAAGATTTGTGACACAAATAATATGAAAAGTAAGTTTCTTGTTCAAGCATTATGTTTCAACAAGAATTAAATCATCATAATGCATTTGTACAAAGCTAATATTATAGATTCCTTACATACTAGATATAAGTGAAAGGAAATATCTTCATGCTTTTAAGATTGTTTTGTACAATGGCATTTGAAGAAGTGGGTGCAAGTTAAATTTCATATTTCTTCACGCACTTGTAGATATGACCTTTTCTAAGTGATGCATAAATGATCATGGGGAATTATAAAGTATTTGAAATATAATTTATTTATTATTTATAATAATTACGACAAATAAGACCTTTCAAATAAATAATTCTCCAATTAACATACAAAACTTAAAAGTTTTAAAATAAATATAATTATAATTATAACAACTAAATTACCTAATCTCATGGAAATATCAGCTTCAATATTTTTGTAATGTAAGCATACAGTTTTGGAAGGTAAATTTACTTGGTTTCACAAGAAGCCTGGCGGTTTATCTGTGTGTCCTATAAAGAGCAGTCAAGTACAACTGATGTTACAAGCAAAGGATGATATAAAGTCTGACAGATAGGAAATCGATACAGTTATGTGCCAATCAAGAGTATCTTGGTATTGCCTTTGTGTTCACGTCATTTCAAGAATGATTGGCGAGGGCAACTTCCGGGAAACTTCCTAAGCTTAACTTTAGCTGCATGTTACGTACCCACCTTTACTCTCGTGAGCATACTGCAAGCTTGTCCTGTTGGGGTGAAAATGCTCTTACTGTGAAGTGATAAGAAGATAAAAATGCAACTTACAAATATATGTTGCTCATTTAACAATGACAAACATGAAGAAACACCAAGAATAAATCAAACCCATCATCAATTAATGGTGGTTCTGTCTTCTGATAACAATATTACAGAAAACCCAGCAGAGGAAAGAAAAAACAAAACCCAAATGGGGATTACAGAGGAGCCAGGTATATTAGTCTAAACCGTGAACAGAAGACACTAAAGCCTACAAAACTAGATAAGCTAGATGATGGAAATCACAGGCATTTCTGTTGTCTCTGAAACTGATTCCTTGAGTAAACTCTGGGATATTGTTCTACATGACGAGGTGGGTCAAGCTTAATACTAACTGTGACTGGCTAACGAAATGTACGTTCACTAAAGCAGCTCAAGTACCCAGACGTGTAAGGTGCAAATTCAATCTAGGGAGGTTGAAGTGCAGTACCTATCCAGTCCCCCACAGGATTGCATGTGGGCTGTCCTTTCATTTGGCTTAAGAATTCCTTTTAATGGGCCCATTAAAATAATTGTGCTTTATATTGTGCATCTTTTCTCCTCTCCTCTTCTCTTCTCTTTTTTTTTTTTTAACACATCTGATTTTGATTTTATGTATCTTTTCTCATTTAAGTCTTGGTAGTAAGTTACTCTGTTTAATTTCTACTTCTGAAAAGTCTTTTGTAAGTCTCTTGCTCTACATAGCAGGGTGAAGTTGAATTCTACAACTGTAATTTTACAAAATCTATGGGTCTGGTAGCTGTCCCGCCTGTCTTGCATTAGCCTGTTCTATTTATCTTCTACCCAATCTTTCAATCAATTTCTTTTAAACGATCAATAGAAGAAAATTAAAAGCTTAGTAAAGTATTTCACAATACAAGTTCACTTTTGCATATGTAGTTTATCATTAAAGATGAACAAAATACATGCAAGTGCACTTATAATATAGGGCAAGTTGGTCCACAATACACACTTTTCTATTTACTTTAAAAAAAATTAATGTTTGCAATAACCACTCACTTAGAGAGGGTGCAAAAGTCAAACATTTTATATTTACACATCTTAGTGAACACTTATTGGTGACTAAGCTACCATAAACTCAAGCCCCCTATCAACTAGATGTGTTGTCAATATACATTATCCCATACTTGCTCTCACATCAACATGGGTCACTTCCATCTACTATAGTTACATGCACAAACAATAAATGGTGTAAGGCTCTCCTACTAGACATCAAAATAAATATATTTTGCAATCTAGTCATGTCATACAAAAAATGCAACTTCAAACTCAAATTGATCAAATACAAGTTCTATTAATTCAAATTTAAATTCAACAACCAAATTGAATGCATTCCTTTTTTCAAATTTGAATCAATTATAAAAGGGAATTTATGTAGCCTCATATTCTCAAGGCAATAAACTATCAATTTCATTTAGACCTGCATAGCTAATATTCTTTGCAACATCAAGAGCTTCACTTCATATCTTATGTAAATTCTTGAATTTTCTAAAACTCTTCAGGTTGGTAGTTTCTATGTCAACATAATCAAATGCATATGTATGATATTTCTATATTGTTATACATGCATAATTTGTGTACAACATTGTAAATTTCATTACCTTTTCAACTTTTCTTATACACAAACTACACAACTAAAATGGTTGGAAGAAGTTGCTAGACACCTAGGGGTGCATACCAATTTCAGTTAGGTGGATGTTGAAGCAAATTAGACTTTGCTTGCTCATATAGCTACAACCCTACAAAATGTTGCACAACCAATCAATTCAACTCCACTTAGGAATAATTTTGTTGCTACATAAAATGAACAACCCATTCCTTTTCTTGGGTTTATGGAGAATTGAATAAGATATTTGACGATACATAAATTCAAAAGAAGATATATGAATTTAGTTAAACTATTCTCTAAAATAGAACATATCATTTTGTCCTACTATTTTGTACTGGACCTTCTTTTTCAAGTGTAACTATATATATATATATAGTGATACTAACTACAAAATGGTTTATTGTTGATATGTATATCCCCAACAAAAAAACCATTTTTCTCTATCATGATTTATCACTCATGTTAAGTTAACATTTTGTTTCAAAATGATAGATAAATTGTAAAGACTAATCTAATAATCAATTACAAGTTTTAGAAGTTTGTTGCATGTAACCATTAAGATTAACAAATGTTTGAATAGACTATGCTTGATGATAGATTGGCATTGCCTTGTTACACTTATCAATACAACAAAGCAACATTCATTATGATTATCATATATATAAATATATATCGAGGGTTTGATTTTTAACTCAAGTATATATTCAAGGTTCAATTTTAACTAGCCTTAAATATTTGGGGTTCTCTTTTTATATAGGATTCATTATATATATTGTGCAAGATGTTTCCCTGTGGATAG
>VDFB02011709.1:0-23408 GCA_007258455.2 Sequoia sempervirens
ATTTGTTAGCATTTTGTGTTAATATTCATCCATATTAGCTTAAGAATCCATTAATGGCTTTCATTTTAGATTATTTTGTATCCATTTTAGCATAAGTTTACATCCATGGCTTGCATATTTAAACTTTGTTTCCATTTAGCATAGATTGCATTTACCTCCATCAATAATTTTAGTATTTAGCGCTCATCTTCATCATATTAAACTAGTTTTGTATGCATGTTTCATTCATAATTCATCAAGTTCGTTGGGTTTCATTAATAAAATTGATTAGAAAAACTCATATTATCAAAGGGATTGAAAAAGGGTTTCCATTCCACATCAATGTGACACAACTCCCCCAATGGGATAAAGTTTGAAGTCTTAGAATAGGTTCCCTTTATATTTTTTTGTGTATTTCAAGATTAGTTTAATGGGTTCTTAGTCTTTGAAGTTTCAAATATCTCATTGGGATCATGGCTTAGAATATAGTTTAAATTCATTTGGATCTAGCATATTTAGTTCATATTATGGCTATGATCACATTTTGGTAGTAGAAGGAAGGCAATACTGATTGAATCTAATGAATTTCTTTTTAGATTCTTGTCTTTTTATGTTTGTAGATATATCAGTGCTTTTGAAGGCTACAACAATGAAATTGTAATGCATCACCATATAGCAATGCCTTTGAAAGAATTATAGTGACACATTTTACTTTTTAGATTTGTTGGGATTAAGATGTCTTAATCTTAAAGTCCTAATACTATTTAATTGATGTAATTAATGTATTTATTTGTAATATTTTATTTCCTATGGTGTCATATCATTAATTGGGACCCACCAACTAGATAGCATCCCCATTGGAGGTGATTGGATGACACATCATCATCCCAAGTGGACATAGGAATCCCACTTTGGAATCTATGACATATGGAAAATTCTATGATGTGTCATAAAGCATCCTTGAATGCATGGAGAAAGGTGGCACCCAAGATGGGTTATGACAAGATGTAAGAGAATCAATTATTTCTAGTCAATTATGATAGATTCTCTTATGGATCCTATGAAAGATTTTATGGCATATTTATGACATATTCTATGATCATTGTAAGAAATATTTCATAAGCTATTTTTAGCATACTTTAGGCACCCAAGATTGGAAGAAGAATATTTGCATGTTTGACAAGTGTAAAGGGTACAAGGGAATATTGAACATGTGTCTAAATGCATGTCTAAGGAAATAAATATTGTGCCATGTGGATTTGGATGCCCATCACCTTCTAGATGCTTCTTGAAGCTTTTAACAGTCTATTTATTGAGTCCCTTGAGTTGTAGAATGCATAGTTTGTTTGTAGGTAATGAAGTGCTACTAGTATCACTCTAGAACAAGTGCTCATGTTGAAGTACTTGTTGAAGAACATTTGTACTTGGTGATATCTTGTATTCACTATTTGAAGTAATAGAGAAAGTGTTGTGCTTTTGGAGGGTGGGTTTTTTTATCCGAAAGTGTTTTACCCATGTATATCGATTGTTATTGCATTTGTGTACTTGTTGTTTTATTTCCATTATTCTCTATGTGTAACTCATATTGTAACAACATAAGGTGTTAACTTTTTATTTTTTTAAACTCTCCCCTACTTAGATTAGTGTAGGAAATTATTTTCGATCACCCAGCTTCCTTTCAATTGGTATCAGAGCCTGGCCAACCTTCATTCTGTTGTTGGGTAGAAGGGTTTTTTGAGCTAATCTCTTTTTTAGTGGGAGTTTTGTAGAAGTGTGTGTTTTGTTACCTTGTTGTAGGAAAGGGATGGTAGGCACATTTGGGAGGATTGAGATGGAAAATTTTAGTGGTGGTAACTTTGAGCTTTGGAAGCTCAAAATGGATCAGAAAGCCAAGGGTCTTATTAGACTCTATTTCATTGATTCCATCCTCCTGAATGTCCTTGAAGAGAAAACTTTTGCTTCTTTGTGGAAGAAGCTTGGTGATGTCTATCAAGCTAAATCCCTGGTAAACAAGATTTTCCTAAGAAAGAAGATGTATTCTATGAAAATGGAAGATGGGGGGTCCATAGCAGATCATCTAAATGCATTTAACATGTTGGTTGCACAACTGGGTTCCATTGGAGACAAGATTGATGAACAAGACCATTGCATTCTCCTTTTGTGTTCATTGCCAGACTCTTGGGATCACTTGGTAATGACTATTGGAAGCAATACGTCCACCTTTAAGATGAATGAGGTTTTTGCCTCATTATTATTTATAGAGATGCAAAGGAAGTCTTTTGAAATGGCTAAGGAGGCCCTTACAGTTCATTCCAAATCGAAAGAGAGAAGCAAAAAGAAAGAAAATAAATCTAATTCAGAGTCTTCAAGGAGATCTAACTCTCCTTGTAAGAAGTCCAAGGAAAAGTGTTGGAATTGTGGTGAAGTGGGTCACATTCAGAAAGATTGCAATAAGGAGAAGAAGAAGAAGAAAATTTCTTTCTCTAATTCTGAATCTAAGAAATCATCCCAAGATGATGGAAAATATTTTATTGCAGCCTTGGTAGCCCATGCATCAGATGATATGTGTTTGATAGATTCAAGTGCATCCTTTCACATGACTTCTCATAGGGATTGGTTGTTGAGGTATGAGGAATACAATGGAAGATAGGTGTACCTATGTGATGAATCTCATTTGAAGATTATTGGCCATGGAAGAGTCAAAATCAGATTTCCTAATAGAAGAGTGAAGGGGATTGATGGTGTCTTGCATATCCTAGGTTTGGCACAAAAACTTCTTTCTATAAGTAAATTGAATGATTCAAGAGTGCAAGTTGTTTATTTGGTGGAGGATGCAAGATTACTAGAGGAGATATGGTGTTGGCTAAGGGTGTTTGTATTGGAACTTTTTTTTAGTTTGATACATGCACTGTACAATGCAATAGTTCTTTTGATGTACCAAAGAAAAAATGTTTGGATTCTTCATCCTCACCATCAAATTGTGCATAAAAGAAGTATGTTGTAGCTACATTTGATGGTTGTGTATTTTGGAAACCTAAGGGTGCTCACTCCATGGAAATGAAGCTTCCTGCAAAGAAGACAATGTTATGGCACCAACAAATTGGTCACATTGGTGAGAAGGTTCTTAGAACATTAAAAAATAAGAGCCTTGTTAAAGGCCTTGATGATTTTAATCTTGATTTTGACTTTTGTGAACATTGTGCACATGGAAAGAAACATCATGTTTCTTTTTAGTCTAGTTCTCATAAGTCTTGTGGGGTTTTGGACTGTGTTCATTTAGATGTTTTTAGTCATATAATATTTTTTTTATAAAGGAAAAAATGGGTTTTACAGGGACCCAAAACCACAAAGATTATAAACCATAAAAAAATAAGTCATCAAGGAACCCAAAAAAATGAAGGCTGCTAAATAAAAAAAACAAAAAAGGACAGCAACCACCGACCATGAACCAAAAAAAAGCCAACATGAAGCTAGCACCAAGCACAACCAAAGCTAACCTAAGGACTTTAAAGTCTCATCAACCTCAGCTTCAAGGTTGCACATCTCCTTTGTCACCTTTTTTAGATCCTAGATCTCTTGAGGCGAAGAATCCACTTTTCTCTTTAGGTTGGCTCTAGTCCTCTTCGATGGGCCTGAATCCTCTTTCTTAATTTTATCCTTATCCACTTCCAAGTCCACAACCAGTGACCCCTGATGGGTATTATCCAGTTTCTCCACCATTGTGCTCAAAATAGTAGAATTTTGTTTCACAACTCTATGGCTATGCTCCATGATGGTTTTCATAGTTTCCCTAATTTTTCCAATTTCCCCTTCTAGATGCTTAACCTTATTCTCATTTTCCTTCTTCATCTTGTTTGTGTGCTCAACAACTCTTTGAATACACTTGGACATCACCCTTTTCTCTTCCATAGTCCACAAAAACTCAGCAGTATTTTGGGAAAGCCCTTTAGCTTCCATCTGATTCAGCTTGCTAGTAATAGCCCTATTTTTTAAGTTGAGGTCCTTAATCTCATTCAAAACCCACCTAATGATCCTGAAGTAGTCCATAGCCCCATTTCTCGCAATTTCCAAATTATCATCTAGAAATTCTCAGTCTGACTTAAAGTAGTGATCATCAGGATTAAGATTTTTGGGGAATTTGAGTCTATTCTCTCTATCTGTGGTAGGGTAAGAGGTATAAGAATCCTCAGTGGCTTTAGAGGCATCAAAATTGTCCTTTGGAAAGTCCTTAGAATATGAAACCAATTTTTTTGCGGGGGGGTCCTTCTTCTTAATTTTTGCCTCCTAAGAAGTGCCAATGGGAGTTTTTGCAGAGAATTATTTTTTCTTCAAGGGTTTTCTTAGAAGGGTTTTCTTATTTTTCTTTTTGGGGGATGGAGAATCCTCCTCTTCCCATTCAGTGTCTGAATCATCATTTTCCTCAAACATACTAATATTAGTATCATACCCTTCCGACGTCGTGGTCGATAAGGGATTGGATAGGGTTGGCATGTTTTTATAATGCTCATGAAGAAGCCAAATAAGGCTAGTATGTAGAACCAAATTCTTCCTAGGACTTTTTCTATGTTCCTCAATACTTTTTTTCAAGGAGCTGAACAAGTAGTGAGGAAAGGAAACCCTTACCTTATGTCGAAAATGATTGAGGAGGCCAAAATGGTGACCATAGACTCTGGTAAATCTATCGTCCAATGTAATGTACTTGATAAGGATTCTGAGCACCTCCCTCCAAATATTCTTGACCATCCCAACATCAAAATAACTATTGAAAAATTTAACCAACTCCTTCCTTTCCTCATCAGTTCTGGGAAAACTAATAACAACTTCATTTGAAAAATTCCTGTCATGAAAGAAGTTGACCCCATCAGTCGAGAGACCAGTGATTTCCCCAATGAGGTTCTCATCCACCTTAACTTTTCTCCATGAGAGAATAATTTCACCTTTCTTCCAATGTTTAGAAAAATACTCTATAACTTTTGGATCAGGACCATGGAGCTTTTCAATGAAAGGCTGCAACCCACCCCACTTAATTTGCTTCCAAACCTTTGAATTTTTCTTATGCTTCTCATAGCTACTCAGCTCCACCCTATTTTTTTTCCCCCCCATTGTAGCATTAATATTGCTTCATTTTCTCATAGGGAAAATGAATGAAACAGAGAGTCAGTAGTAGAACCAAAGCACCCACAAAACATGCTAGCTCATATTATTACGGTGCCACCATCGTATCGAATGATGTCATAGTACCTAACATTACTCTCCTTAATCATCATTAAATTTAGTATCTTTCCCATGAGTGATATCATAATCTATTAAGGCTCTAACGTTAGCTCCTAGGTCATTAAGATTTAGCGATGTCTATTGCCCATTTTGTTTGACTCCCTCATTAGCAAAATAGTCTTCCATGCTATTTGCTTCCCTAAAGACGTGGGATATTCTAACCTTATCAAATTTGGATAATAAAGATATAGCTTCTTCTATCCAACGTTTAATAGTCCATGAGGGGGGGGACTTGCCTAGGAGACACTCTATAATGTTTTTAGAGTCACCCTTAATCCATATATTTTAAAATTTCATTCTATCAGCAAGGTCAATTACCTAGAAAGCTCCAATGGCTTCAGCTAAGTGATTAGAATGTGTGTCCAAGGAGATAGCCACTGCTACAACAAACTTACCATTATAATCTCCTATCACTCCCCCACTCCCTATCGGCTCCGAATTTCCCTTGGTCGCCCCATCAAAATTAGCTTTATCCAATCCCTAGGAGGGTGACTCCATCTAATAACTTCACGGTTCTTTTTAGCTAGTCTTGAAGCCTTAGAAACATCACTCTTGATATTCCAATCTTTTTCCATCTTGAGGTCATAGTTAGAATAGACCACAACCTCCTTATTCTCATGAAAAGTGATATTATTGATATTTTCCACCATTAGCCTGTATGTTTTCTCATACACAATATTCTCCGGAGCTTCCCTATCCCTAAAGGTTATATTATTTCCCTTCTTCCACACACCCTAGGCTATATATGGGAAAGTAAAAGACCATAATTTGTAGATAGTAGGATTGAAGGAGGGAGTATTACACTAAATAAAAGGGTCTTCAATAGAGGCAAGAATCACCCACAAGATATTCCAAAGAGAGAAATCTTCCCCAAATAGAAGTCGCATATAGACAGTGGAGGAATAGGTGGTTAGCAGTTTTAGCTTCTTCCTTACACAAGTAACAATGATTCAAGATCTAGATGCCATGCTTGCAGAGATTACCACCATGAGAACTTTATTTTGGAGAAGAATCCAAAATAATATGTTGACCTTAGGATTCATGTGTTTATTCCATTCTTTAGCACAAAAGGGAGGGGAGCAGGAAAAAGGGATAGCAAAGAGACAGGTAAAGAGACCAAGTAGCTACCAGAAGGGTTAGCTGTCTAAACTAAAAGATCATCCTACTGGCTCAACCCCATCCTAACTACCATTAGAGAGGATTAAATCAACGCTAGTTCAAAACTGATCTAGTATAGATTCACCCATCCCCCATTACTCCAGTAGTCCTTGACATGAGTCCCATAAATTGCCTTGGAGGTATTAGCCCATCCATTGAAGCTTTCATATGATTTTAAAGGCTCCTTCATTAACCATATATCTTTTGAAAACCTTTCTTGATTCCCATTTCTTATGCTCCATATGACTCCCAAATCAATAATTTCTCTCCCTCTAATCATATCATCCCAGATAGTTGAACCACGGGGTAGATTTGGAGAGTCCAAAAAAGTCTTATGAGACCCAATATTTTCCATAGATTTCCTCTTTGAAATACTATTCCATTATCTATTGGACAAGAAAGATCTCTTGATTTTCTTTGCAAGGAGAGCCCTATTCATCATTCTAATCTTTTTAAAACCCAAACCTCCCAAATTTTTAGGTCTACAAACAAAATCCTATCTAATAAGAGGCATTCTTTTCCTTTCTTCAACACTCGACCATAGAAAGTGTTTTTGAATTTTTTCAATAGCATCCGCATACTTGGAGGGGATTTTAAAAAGGCTTAAGGCATAGATTGGAAGGTTTTGAAAAGTAGATTTGAGGAGTTGGATTTTTCTAGCTTGGCTAAGAAGACATCCTTTCCATCCAACAAGATTTTTATTGAACCTATCAACCAAAGAGTTCCAAAAGGACTCAGGAGGCTTAAGGCCCAAAGGTAGGCCAAGATAAATTGATGGTAAAGATTCCACTCTACATCCGAGAATTATGGAAATCTTATTCTGTCTTGGCTCCAGAGTGTTGAAGAAGAATAAAGAGCTTTTATGTCTATTAACCATCTGACCAGATGCCTTCTCATAATCATCCGGGACTTTTTTAAGATTCCTAGCTTCTTCCACTGTAGATCTCCCCATCAAAATGGTATAATCCACAAACTGTTGGTGGGAGCAGACCAAATTAATGGAAAAGGCCTCAATCCCACTAAGGATCCCCGATCAACCATTCTTTTCAAGTTCCTTCTGAGGCACTCTGCCATAATAGTAAATAAAATAGGGGAAATGGGGTCTCCCTGCCTTAAACCTCTAGAATTCTTAAAAAAATGTGAAGGGGAGCCATTCACCATAATAGAAATAGAAGCAGTAGAGATAAATTGACCAACCATCTGAAGGAATCTATTGCTAAGGCCAAACACCCTCATAATTTTAAGCAAGAAATCCCAGTCAACACGATCATAGGCTTTCGAAATGTCCAAGTTAAGAAGAAAACCTTTGGTCTTAGATTCTATCAGTGAATGAACATTTTCATGGACTGTAATAATTGAGTCAAGGATTTTCCTTCTAGGAACGAAGCCATTCTGTTGAGGAGAGATTAAGGAAGGTAGAATAGACAAAAGCCTTGAATTCAGAACCTTAGAGATAATTTTATAGAAAGAATTGCAAAGGCTGATAGGCTTGAAAGCTTCAAAATCTATAGCTCCTGGACATTTAGGGATGAAGTCTATAAAAGTAGCATTTAGTTCCTTTAGGAGACTCCTTTACCCAAAGAACTCTTTAATAGCATTCACCACATCCTCTTCTACAATCTCCCAAAACCACTGAAAGAACATAGGAAACTCATCAGGTCCCAGAGCCCTTACCTTCAAAAGAGAAGACAACTCTCTTTATTTCTTCCCTGGACAAAATAGTAGTTAGCAACTTATTATCTTCCTCCTTAACAAGCTTAGGGATGGCCTCTGAAATATAATCTTTCATTGCATGATTTACTCCATCACTCCCTGAAAGAAGATTACTGAAGAAAAGGATAGCTTATCTTCATATGTCATCATCCTTCTCAAAACAGCTTTCATTGTAATCAATATGTGTAATCCTATTAGTGGCCTTATGTTTTAGTGCTGACATGTGAAAATATCTAGTATTTTTATCTCTAGCTGACAGCCATAGAGCCCTAGATCTTTGTCTCCAAAATTCCTCTTCTTTGGTTATTATATCATGCATCTTCACATGCAACTCATTTTCTTTCATCCTGTTATCAGCAACGTATCCCTCCAGCTAGATTTTTTCTTGTATATCCTTCAATTCAAGCTGTAATTCAAACTTGATACCAAATATATTACCAAAGGTTTCTAAATTCCATCTTCTACTCCTATTTTTGACCTTCCTCAGTTTCAAGTAGCAATCTTGAACATAGCTATCCTAGAAATAGAGATATTCCACCATTTCCTAACCTCCTCAAGGAGCTGAGGGTGGGATAGCCACATGTGTTCAAATCTAAAGGGGAAATTCCTCTTAGCCAAGATAGGATCTACCACAAAACTAATAGGATAGTGATCAGATCCCATTCTAGAGAGAGCCTTTAAAGAAAAAAATACTTTAAACAAAATTGATCAAAAATTAAATTTCTTTCTAATCTAACTTGAATCAAATGCTTACCAATTCTTCAATTTGACCACATATAGGAAGCTCCTTGTAGCTCAAGATAAATCAACACTTGATTATTAATGAAGTCCATAAGATCCATCCTACTTTCTAGGTTCACTAGGGACCCTCCAAACTTCTCATTTTCCTGAAGAGGGTTATTGTAGTCTCCCATAACAACCCAGGTTTCATTAATGAATTTCCTATGGAAGACAACCAACTCTTACCAAAAGGTCTTTCTATCTGTCTTCCCATTTGGAGCATAATTGTTAGACTGGATCTAGCAAAAATTATATTTGATATGGGTAAACCTAGTGGCCACATGATTTGTATTGTCAAACAAAGGTACACCTTTAATAAAGTTCAAATTCCAAAAGGTAACAATTCTCCCATAGGCACCTTTAGAACTATTACCATGCACCCCGCAAAACTTAAAATTTTTAATATTTTCCACTTTCTCTTTAGGCATTTTGGATTCTTGGACAAGTAAAATATTAGGTTTATGATCCCTAACAAAATTATGCAACACATCCTGCTTATGGAGGCTATTCAATCCCCTTATATTCCATGACATAATCTTCATATCTTACTAGGGGATTGGAGTTTAATAAAAATTTCAAGAATGGTTTTCTGTACACCATCTACTATATCTTGAAAGCTTCCTTACTCCCTAAGCCATCTTCCAGATCTTCTTCCTTGACTAATCTTTGTGGTCCCACAATCTGCCTTGGCTCTATTTCTGGTCGAGACTCCTATTAGTGTACTCTATTGTTTGTTTTTCTTCTTCTTCTTCTTCTTGGTATGGGAATTAACATCTTCTCTTTCATAATCTTCTTGACTATCATTCTCTTTTCCTGAAACCCAGCGCTTTTCTAAAACCCCTTTTTGATCCAATGGAAGGGTATCCATCAATCCGTTATTAAAATAGGTTATGTTCGCACTCAAGTTCACCAGAGTCTGACTCGAGTCCCCGAAGGTATCCTTAACAATTTCCTGAGAATCAACTGATTCTGAATCATGCACTAAAACCTAGCTATATAGGCCTCTACCTTAAAAAGTTGAGGCCATAATGGGAATCCCAATATCCAGCGTTAGGTTACCTTCCTTCATCAGAACACTAGAGCCCTGACTTAGAATGTCTTCTAGGCCAATCTCTCCATCCTCCTTCCCATTAGAATCATTCTCTGGCTTATTGTCTAGAGGCTCCTGGATCTCCAGGCCAATCTCTCCATCCTCCTTCCTACTAGTTTCATTCTCTGGTATATTATTAAGAGGCTCCTGAAACTCCAAATCAACCTGAATCCTTTCATCATCCTTATTTTTTAGGGGCCTTCACAATTTCCTTTGATGCCTTACTCTTGCTCTCTCCAATATGTTTTACTTTGTTTACTTTTCCATCCCCTTCAAACTTCTTTTTCTAGATTGTCATTAGTTTAGGTTGGGGCTTCTCTTTTACATCACTGGCATTAAGCGGACATTTCTTTTCCTAGTGGCTTGATTTTCTACATTTAAAGCAGGCAAAAGGAATCATTTCAAACTCACTAGCTTGAACCCAAGTTCCCAACTTTGATTGTATTTCAATAGAAGATGGGAGGTTAGCATTCTGGGACACACCAACACAAATTCTAGCAAACACAAGCCTTTTCCTAGCCTCCATCATCGGATCTATTGACAAAAGCTCACCAAATGAGTTAGCCAAACTGCTAAAGACATCCTCACTCCAATATTCCAATGGAAGACTAGGAAGTCTAGCCCAAACTAGGACATTCTCAAAAATGGAGTCTAAAAGATCCAAAAAATTTGTCCATTTCTTAAGAGCCAAGGAGGACTTGACTATAACCCAGGGTTCCCCACTCCTCACGACCAAAATACCCTCCTTACAAGTAAACTCAAAAGAAAAGTATCCCTTAAGTAAAGCATAAAAAAGAACTTGGTGATTAGTTCTCCACTTCTTTTTAACAAAATCCCTAACAATTTCAATATTTGGTCTAGGGCTCATAAATTTTCCAACTAACACTTTGTCCATTAGAGAAATATTATGATCAATGACTAGATCAGGGATACAAATGGTAAACTTACCCTTGGCCGGATCGGACCAGTCTTGTAAATGTTCCTTCATTATCAAAATCTATATATTTTGTTTCTTTTATAGATGATTATAGTAGGACATTTTTTTATTTCCTTAGAAGTAAATCTAAAGTCTTTAGTCGATTTAAGGAGCTTGAGGCCTTGGTATAAAATCATACTAATAGAAAGATTAAGTGTTTGAGGACTAATAATGGTAGTGAGTTTTGTTTCATAGAGCTTGAAATTTTTTGTAAAGAGCAAGAGATTAAGAGACATAAGACAACTACCTAGAATCCACAACAAAATGGAGTTGCAGAGAGGATGAATAGAATATTGATGGAGAGGGCTAGGATTATGTTGAGTGGTGCTAGCATTGAAGAAATTTTTTGGGCTAAAGCGGTAGCCACTTTATGTTATTTGATCAATAGATCTCCTACATTAGTGCTCATTGGAAAGACACCCATGGAGGCATGGTCTAATAAAAATCTTTCTATGAGACATCTAAGAGTATTTGGTTGTGAAGCTTATCCTCATGTTCTGATTGAGAAGAGGTCTAAATTGGAGAACAAGGATGTTAAGTGTATCTTTATCAGCTATGGTGTCGGTGTGAGAGGGTGCAAGATTTGGGATCCAAAAGATCAAAAGGTTCTCTACAATAGAAGTGTGATCTTCAGATAGATGAAACCTTCATGTATTGAGTTGCAACTAGAGAAAGAGGAGAAAGAAAAGAATGAGGTGGTTCAAATTCCACCTACTCTGAAAAAAGAAGAACCAAGTACTCCTATTGGACCTAATGATGAGGAGAGCTCAAGTAGCTCTGAAATTTCTGAAGAAGAAGAAGAACCTCAACCTTGGCCTTTGCGAAGGTCTACATGAGTTAGGCGGAAACCAAAAATGATTGGTTATTCATTATTATATTCCAGTTGCATTTTTTCATTGATTACTAATACAGATGAGCCTAGGATGGTTAGAGAGGAAATGTGTATGAATGATTTAGATTCTTGGATGCAAGACATGGATGAAGAAAAGGATTCATTAAAGAAAAAAGATGTGGGATTTGATACCTTTGCCTACTGGATGAAAATCTGTTGGTTGTAATTGGGTTTTCAAGAAAATGTGTGTTCCAGATGGCAGTGTTGAGAAGTATAAGGAACAGTTGGTTGCTAAGGGGTTTTCTTAGGTGGAGGGAATTGATTATGGGGAGATATTCTCTCCTATAGCAAAGATGAGATCTATGTGGCTTCCATTGTCACTTGTAGTAGCATATGACTTAGAAGTGGAATAGATGGATGTGAAGACAATGTTCCTTCATGGTGATTTGGAGGAAGAAATTTATATTTCACAACCAAACAATTTCATTAAAAAAGGTAAAGAAAATTTGGTTTGCAAACTAATGAAGTCTCTTTACGATTTGAAATAGTCTCCTAGAATGTGGTATCAGAAGTTCAATATCTATGTGTTCTCATTGGGATTTCAAATATCTAAATATGACCATTGTGTATATTTTAAATCTGATAATGGTTTCATTCTCATTATTATCTTATACATAGATGATATGTTGTTTATTGGGAATGGTAAAAGTATGATTTCAGATTTAAAGTTTTAGTTGTTAGCATAGATTGAGATAAAAGACCTAGGTGCAGCTAGGTACATTCTAGGAATGGAAATCACAAGAGATAGATCTAACATAAAGCTTTGGTTAAGCTAGATCAAGTATGTGAACTCTGTGTTTGAGAGATTCAACATGGTAGATTGCAAACAATTAGTTGTTCCTATGATGCAGGGGATGAAGCTTTTAATGAATGACTATCCAAAATATCCTACTCAAATGGAGGACATGACCAAATTACCATGTATGCAACTAAAATTGGTAGTCTGATGTATGCGATGGTGTGTACTAGACTAGAAATTGGCCAAGAAGTGGGATTCCTTAGTCGTTTCATGGCTAATCCTCGACGGGTGCATTGGGATGTAGTTAAGAGAGTGTTTAGATATTTACTAGGTACTTCTAAGTATTCCTTGTGTTTTCATGGTTATCCTACTTGACCTCAACATTTTTTGAGCATTCAAGGATATGTGGATTCAAATTGGGAAGGTGACATTGATAGCAGAAGATCTACCAGTGGTTACATGTTTATTATGTTTGGTGGTGCTATCAGTTGGATGAGTAAGCGGTAGGTTGTCGTCGCATTGTACATGATAGTGGTAGAGTATATGGAATTTACTCATGTAGGAAGGAATTCATTTGGCTGACGAGATTGTGTTCTAATATTGGTTTAGATGCAGGATAGATTACTATTTGTTGTGATAGTCAAAGTGTGATTTATCTAGCAAAGAATCCTACCATCCATGCTAGAACAAAGCACATTGATGTTCAACATCATTTTTTTCATGATATGGTAGAGGATGGAAAGGTGAACTTGGAGGAGGTTGACACTTTGGTGAATGATGCAGATGTATTGACAAAACTAGTGAGCACAAATTTTTTTTAGATGGTGTTCTAATTCCGCAGTCCTTGGGGCCCTAACTAGATGATTCCATATGAAATTCGACAGGTCTTCGACAAGTGGGAGAATGTTAGGATTAAGGTGTCTCAACCTTAGAGTCCTAATATTGTTTAATTTATGTAATTAATGTATTTATTTGTATTATTTTATTGCCTATGGTGTCTTGTCATTATTTGGACCCACCGACTAGGTGGCATCCCTGTTGGAGGTGACTGTATGACACATCATCATTCCAAGTAGACATAGGCATCCCATTTTTGAAGCAATGACATATAAAATAATTTGTGATGTGTCATAAGACATATTTGAATGCATGGATAAATGTGGCACCTAAGATGGGTTATGACATAATGTAAGAGAATCAACTATTTTTAGTTGGTTATGATAAATTCTCTTACAGATCCTATGAAATATTCTATGGAAGATTCATGACATTCTATGATAGTTGTAAGGCATCTATCATAAGATATTTTTAGCATAATATAAGCGCCCAAGCTTGGACGAAGAATATTTGCATGTTTGACAAGTGTAAAGGGTGTAAGGGATTGATGAACATGTGTCCAAATACATGTTCAAGGCATTGGATATTGTGCCATATGGATTTGGATTCCCCTCACCTTCAAGATTCTTCTTGCAGCTTGTAACACTCTATTTATTGAGTGCCTTGAGTTGTAGAATAAACAGTTTGTTTGCAAGAATGATTTGAACATTTTTGCAACAGAACCTCTAGTTTTTGACTTTCGATTAAGAAAAAAAAAACTATCAGAATAACTAATGAAGAAAAGGACTCATGCACACTGAGATGACTCATCCACTAGGTGGGAAACTTAGGACCGGCCAAAGATACAATATCCTTGACACAACTGCATCAACTTCGAGACATTGAGGCCAAAAAATTGATGAAACTTAGTAAAGAAAACCATGACACCCTGAATCTAGGAAAGATAGATAATTTAAGCAATGACAAGGTAGGCTAAAATAGAACTTTCATTTTACCATTTCCTTCAAAAGAAACACACCAAAGCAAGCAAAATAAAATGACAGAAAAGAAAGGAAACAAAAAAAGCGGTCCACATTTCACCAAAGAGCAAAATGGGGCGTGTTGTGAGACCAGACAACACCAACTATTACCAATGAAAAAACTAGAAACCAAGAACTAGTCCAATCTATCAGAAATAGATTCCTTGCCACATATCCTATTACACCAAACATACATTCTGTTGTCGAATTATAAGTCAACTAGGTTCAGAAAATGAATGTTACCTTTAAAAAGTGAAGAAGAGGGTTCCAACCTATGACATGACCCCCTCTTTCCCTCCAAACTAATAATAACATTATTTTTTTTTCCATAATCTATGGAAGTAATAGAACTAGGGACCACACCAAATGTGAGTCAAGGGTCAAGATTTACTAAGTAAATCCATCAGAGCATAAACATTGGTGAGTGAGAAAAGTTCTCTAAAATCAAAACTAGAAGCAACCATAGTCATAAAAATGTCTTAAAAAATCCCATTATAAGATTCAAATTATATGCATGTCCTATATGCACATGACCCCTCCAGCCCTACCGTATGCACAAATGCATTGACATTGACCCCTCCTCCACAAATTGGAAGCTATGATGAACATTTCTTCCATAGAGAACATTGAATCCTGAATAAAAATAACATCTAGATAATGCACACTAATTAACATACAAACAACCTTTTGTTTAGGGATGTTGTTCAAACTCCTTGCATTCCAAGAAAGAACAATCATCTTTGAGAGTTAGAAAAATGAGTCAATAGTCTTATTTGAACTTGACTCCACCAAATTCTCACCCATTTATTTTATTGTGTACCTTGATCCTTCTTCCTCCCCACTTTTGGAGGCTTCTCTGGGCCCCACTTTTGAGGTTATTTTTCTACAATCCTAACTTGGGCAATAATTTATTGCATTTACCAAGACTTGAAACCTCCACCTTAAGCCTTAGGTCAAGAATATATAGGTTCAATTTGTCTGCCAAATCTAGTCTCCCAAATGGTTCTACAATACAAGGATTACCATGAACTTGATATGTGTCCATGTGAGAAGCAGGTCACTCAAATAATAATATTCTAGTTAGCATCCTCCTTGGAAGCTATATACTCTTCCCCCAAATTACCTAACCAAAAAAGAATCCTTTATGGGTTCACCTCTTGATTATCAAAATCTTTCAAGGCCTCAAAATAGTTATAAGAATCACTCACTATCTATATCTTTGAGAGATCTCTTTTGGCCCCTTCCCTTATTATGGGTCTTTACTAGAAAAAATACTTACTTATTTGTGTTCCCCTCCAACATAGGGGATTTTCTTTTATCCTTCACTAAAACTAGGCAATTTGGCACCTTAGTTATAGCCCCATTGGTCGACATCCCCATAGGGTTAACATTAGGACATTTCCTTTGCAAATGCTCATAATAATGGAAGATTCAACACTGAAATGGAAGAGCTTCATAGTCAATTTGATGAGTCCATGAAGTGGAAACAACTTGAATTCCAATGAATCTAGCAAAGGATTATTTAAATCAATTTCAATACAAATATGGGAATAAGAGATTTCCTTCTTATCAAGAGTCTATTGTGACACATCCATCATATTTCACAAGAATAAAGCAATCATGTGCATAATATTATTCCTCCAAAACTCTAGCAAGAGCCAAGGGAGCCAAACCCAAACAAGAATCCTTGATGGGAGGTCCTCTGCAAGATTGAATCTGACATGCCAAGGCCTAATAAATAGACCATCTTGTTTGTAAAAATAGGGATGCCCTCATAGGACTTATTTTGATCCACTATGAAGGAGAACACCACCATGAAATAATATTAGCTTCAAGGATCACCTCCATATTACCCTCTAGATTTTATGTTTGATGAGCCCATGATTCCAAGAATCACTCAAATAGTTCACAACTTCCACTACCTAGTATGATTGAATCACTAAAACCTACCAAGAATGACTCCTCTCTAAGCAACCATTCACTTTCTGAATGTGAAGACCTCCCATTTGAGATGAGCCCTCACAATTCAAAGAATTTCTTAAAAGTTTGACTACATTCACATGGATTGATGAGGGATGATGAGCCCCTATCAAAACCTCACAAAAATACATATTCTCCTTAATTCTAAAACCTCCACCTAAATCCATACCCAACAACTAAGACTACATAAATCCTTACCCTACCAGACACCCACAACACTCTTTAACACTAAAAACACCATAAAGAACCCCTAAACTAGCCTACACCTACCCAAAAATCCCATCCAGTAATTCCTATGCCACAAACACCCCACACGTTGTTCCAAAGGAGCTTCTTACATGAGAAAAAAGAAGGTAGAGAAGCTAAGGCCATTGACTCCTAGCCCCTGCCTCAACCACACCTCTTCATGACACCATCCACCCAACTAAACTATAAGTAAATATTATTAATATATATTATAATATTTTTTTCATCATAATACAATTCTAAGCAACCTACTAATTTTTAAATAGGCTCTAAATTATTCTTCATAAAAACAATACATAAATACCATTTTCATTTAAATTTACTTCAATTGAAGGAAGAAGTGTGCACTGAAATTGAGCGTCTTAGTCATGTAAACATAAGGGAAAAGACCAAATAACCACTTACCTTAACTTTGTGTACCCTAAGTGCCTAAATGATATATCAAATTTTAATGATTGTTTTTGGGTTTCTCTATATGAGACTTAAGATCTTAAAGCTATTATTTCATCTTTTGAGTAGTTATGATCAATGTGGGAGGATTTGTTATGTGCACAAAAGGCCAAAAAATGGTTATTTAGAAGTGACGTCCAAAAAAATTCATTGATGCAACAATAACCATGCATAAATGTTTTTACGAATATCTATGCACAAATGTTCCAATAGCCACGCACGATGAATTCCAATAAAATTGCGTAACTCCACCAATTAAATATTTAAATTTTATATTTTGAATATACAAATGAACTACTATTGATAAATGTGAAATATCTTAATGAACTTTCAATTTTAATGTATTTGTTTGGTTGAAAGATAATAATAAAGAGTTAGATGAACAAGAACTTAGCGACTTTTGATACATGGGCACTATTACATCCTTTCCCTTAACATTTAACAAAAGTTCTTGGTTAACAGATCTTTTTTCCTATTGATAAATATACTGTCATTATGAGACCATGTACGGAAATTCACTTTTGAAACGAGAATACTTGCCCTAGGTCTAATCCATTGTCATCATTATTCATCGTGCTGCTATCAGTAACTGTACAAACTGTCCATTATGAACAAGTAACCAAAGCTGCACCAAAATATTTCGCAGAACTGTTTAAGGAAGCGTTCAGTAAAGTCGTGTGAATTTCCAAACGTATAAGGTGCAGATTCAATCCGGACTGCTAGGAGTGCATTCCATGAAGCTCGAAGTGCATGTAAACTGTCACGTCCAATACTATTGAGAGGAAATCTAACTTTAGGGATTTTTGTTTGGTGACAGTTGTTGGAATGTTTCCTGCACCTAGGTCTAAAGAAAGAAATTCTATAATCAAATGAAACAATTAATGCCAATACGCATAGTTTACTTCGAAAGCCATGGAGTTTTTCCATGTGAATTGCTGTCTTGTAAATATACAGCAATGGAGGCCTACAAAAAGCCGTCTAATAGTGGTACCTTAAACACAGGCTGTATCTGAGACTACAATACCTGTGGATATCCGTAAATCCATACGGAACTAGAACCCTAGAATCTTTACAACTGTCTAAAGTATACCCGGCGATTAAAAATAAATAAAAAAAAGCGGAAATTGTAAAAGAAAACAGATACCTGGAAGGAGCTTGGCATAGCCAAAATTGATCGATCAATCAGAAAACTTTATTGCGGACCCCAACGATATCGATGATTCAAAGAAAAGTTCGAAAGGTATCAACGGAATCCCTAATCTCTTATCTTACCGTGGTTGAATAGATTGCTGTCATCAAGACACATGTCTGCTAGTAATTCCACGCCCCAGACTATTTTAGGATTACAAAGCAATCTTTTCATTGGGACACGGCATGTCTTTAAAAAAGCAAAGCATCCCTGCCAGTGCCCCGTACTTATTCTTCTAAAAGCAACTCTCTTCAAATGTATGGGAAGGTCATACGATCTAGTGGTTGAACATTCTAATTTTACACTGGAAATTTCAAATTACTTTTATTTTTTTCAGCAGTTTATTTGGCAAGTCCCCTACTTATAAATAAGGTTTCAGATTCACATCATCAAATATGATGTCATATCAGCATGTTTTTTGTCAAGGTGTCCAAAAAGGCCCAAAAAAGTGAGATTATAGCTGTGCACCAAGTTATGTTTTATTGGTGCGCTGATGTGGCATCACATGATTTGTTGCTTTTTAGATCTAAGGAATACATTTCATTCAATTATGGGTAGTCATCCTCAACACTAACAACTTTAAAGTCACAACTATTTGTGTCCAATATTGATTAAAATATTGGGCATTAAATCAACAAATGATATAGCAACTATTGAAACATGTTATGTTGGTCATAAGTACAATAGAGGAAAAGTTTTACTTGATACATAAATTAATAACTATTTTCATTTATACTTACCATATTCATTTTTAATTGTAATAATTTAAATTCATTTTAATTAAAAATACTTTTTACATTGTAGATAACATTGAAGATATTATTATAGCTCCTCCTCCCCCTAGTGGAAGAATGCCAATAGTGATCTCACAGTGTTGGGTTTTGAGCTAGATTATAGTTCAAAGACCCTTGTTCCTCCTTCTGCTTCAATGATTCTTGATTCTCTTGCTCCTCAAGCTACTCTCATTGCTGAGGCTTTCCCTATGTACGAACCTCCTTTTGATGTGGCATTGGTCCTTAAGGGTGTTGTGGGTGGGCCACCGATGACTCACTCTTCTTCTCCTCTTCACTCCACATCTCTGGTTCATCCCCCCTCTTCTGACTTACCACCTTATGTTTCCATGGTTTTGGTTTCTTCTCCTCCCTCCCCCTGTCCTAGTGGGGAGGATAATGTGTTTTCTTAGACTATTATTCAATGTAGGAAGAAAGTTCTTCCTAAGCATGCCCTTCACTCTCGTGCCAAGCTTAGGAGTGTGTGTTTTTCTAAGTTTGATGATGTTGTCTAGTTATGTTTTTTGTTTGTTGTTCATGCCAACAATTTCTTTGTGGTTATTGGGATTTTGTGTTGTTTGTGTGTTGATGATGTGCTATTAGTGACCTGTCTATGACCTGCTATGGTCTGACTTTGTGATCTTGTATTGAGTTCAATATCCTAATTTGTTGCTTATCTAATAAAAAACATTATAGGAGAAAGTGTGTTCTCTAAATTAAAATGTATATGTACTATGTTAACCTCTTGATTCAATTTTTTATTTTGCACCTTCCTAAACATTTGTGATATTAACCCAAATAATTACATATACTTATATATTTAAATTTCCTGTCTTTTTGTAACTTTTTATAAACTTTAATATAAACTAAAAAATCCAATGAAAAAATAAAGTTTATTTGATTACTATTGCTTAAGATAACATACAATATTATAGGTTTATATACATTATTAATGGATTCAAATAATATAACATAGGAATAATGAAATAAGCAAAATGACTAATGATATAACAATTAGTTTAGATAAAAATTGAGTTATTAAATGTAATTGATAAAGAGTTATCATCTATTTAACTTTATATTAATATTTTATTGTGAATGAAAAATATTTTTATGTATTATGTTTGAAAATTAAAATTATGATTCTAAAATTACATCTATACATGTTGGACTATAACAACCCTACATTTTGATTAGATAATGTTATAATATATAATTGAATGTAAGGTATAACTACATATGATGTCTTTGTTAAATTTTATTTTTAATATATAAAGTGACAATACTGGCTAATCTTTATACAACTACTAAAGTTCTAAGATGTGTTCTTAAACAAAAAATCTTAGGTGCTCAATTCGAATGATCTAACAAATAAGACAATTAGTAAAAAATATAATATATAAAAAAGGGATGGTTTGAGAAGATGATAAAATATGTTAAAATTAAAAGGCTAAAATAGCAAGTGTACATGTATACATAAATATGTAGATAAATACATATTTATTATTTATGTGAGTTGCATACTAATTAAAAATTTATTTTACATCAATTTTGTAAGTTTAAATATAAAATATATTTTCTCATTTCAATTGTATATAATTCATTTTGTATAAATTATTTTTTTAAATACGAATAAGAATAAAATTTATCATCACTTTTATTTTTTAGAATTTGTTAGAATATTTTCTTAAATTATTTTTAAAAACAAAGTCAAATAGTTTTTATATAAATGTTTGGTAAAATTTATTATTACAATATACTACTTGATGAAGAAGTATAGGAATAATATATTTTTTAAAACATAATTATTAACTTTCTTAAATTATTTTTAAAAACAAAGTCAAATATTTTCTTATAAATGTTTGGTAAATTTTATTATTACAATATACTATTTGATGAGGAAGTGTAGGAATAATATATTTTTAAAAATTGAATTATTAGCTTTCTTAAATTATTTTTAAAAACAAAGTCAAATATTTTTTATAAATGTTTGATAAAATTTATTATTACATCATATTACTTGATGATGAAGTATAAGAATAATATATTTTTAAAAACTTAATTATTAACCACCACATCTTATTTTATATAATTTAATTTTTATTTTATGATTCTTTAACAGTATCATGTTTATTATAATTATAAAATCTATTTGGCATATATGTTTAAAAAACTAATTATAATATGTCATTAAATATATTAACATGACTCTTCAATATTATATTAAAAAAGAAATGTATATATACTTTGAAAAAAAATTATTATATTTTAAATATTTCAAGAAGAAGCACTTTAATATTTATATCAGTACAAAATTATTTACAACATTATTACTTTTAATATAAGTTTATTTAATAAAATAATATATTTTAAATAAAATAAGCGTTCAACGAAAACTTAAAATTAGTATATTAAATAAAATAAAAAACAACTTTCGATTCAACCATGGCTTTGCTCAATTAACATTATACCTCATACACTATAATCTATTTCTACAATGAGTAGGCTAATTAGAATCTATCAACATGAACGTTAGTCATTCCTCGTAGATAATCAACACGATAGTAATGGTTATGTTAGTGCAACGATTTCCATGATAGAATAATTATGCTTAATTGTGTGATTCGTTATTCAACTTTTTCTTTCATTTTGGAAAAGTTAATTATAAAATAAGAATTTTGAAGGAGGTTAGAAAAACTTGTTTATCCCTCCATTAGTATTTACTCTTGTCACTACAATTATTTTTAAATTCTTCATAATTATAGAACAATGTTTTTGATATTAAAAATAGGGGAAGGACCTTCAAACTCATAAGTTTAAGTAAGAAAATCTAAGAAACAAAGGTTAGTCAAACCTAACAACTAGTAATAAACAAAAGGAAGCATAGAGACCTCATAAATAGACCAAAAAACGAAAGAAACTACAACTAAACAATAGAGACAATAAAGCAGAAATTAATTATAGAATAATGTTAAAGTGAATTGTAGTAGCCTTCTAATATTTTGTACATTATTTGTTTCAAATAATATGTAATTTTTTTTTTATTATTTATAATTATTTTATGACTAACAGTTATTATTTTTAAAATTAAGAATAGTAATATAATAGGTATAAAAAAAGGTGGGTGGTAGAATGAACATTCTTAAATTCTAAGTTGTGTGAAGCTTAAATAAAAGGATGAAACAAAAAAAAGTCTAATAGGAGTAAAATCCAAACAACAAAAATCTTCAACACTACTTGATTGAATCTAGGGAATCCATTAAGTGTCTTTATAAGATTATAAAATTCTTGGATTAGTGCTAGAAAATAATTCTAAAAGAGCCACCTAATTAGATAATACCTAGCTCTTGACTCATGTGTTGAACATTACATTGGCATCTAAGTGATAACATTTTTAAATGTCTATTGCATGTTACTAAGAAAACTTTGGTGCAATACATTAAATGAATAAATGGAAATATAATTCTCACATATGTAGCTTCCTCGGTGTCATATTCCCAATAAAGTATGAGTAGAAAGGAAACCTAGGATGAATCACTTAATTATGGAATATAACCAAAATAATGATATTGTAAATGTTCAAGTAGAGCCTAGTGTCTTAACTACTAGTGTCATTTTGGAATTCCTTATGGGATTACAACATAAAAATATTATAGAGATACTAAATATTATTGAAATATTATTAGAGTTAAGAGGATATTCCTTTGATGATGAATGCGCATGATTGGAATTTTCTAGGAATTTTCCTATATGTTTACAATGGATTGTATCAATGTGCAAAAGAAATTAGTGCTTGAGAATTTATCATTGTTAAATTTCTTGACTCATAACCCTATCCATTCAATGTAATTTTTTCCTTACACATGATGATGATTAAAAAAGTGAAATGTATAAATAATTTATTAGAAGAAAAAAATATTGCATTACATAGTTATATAAGAAACAAAGAATCATATTAAGAGAATCATATTATGAAATAGTTATATAACAAATAAAGAATTTGGAGCTTAAAATTTGATGGATCTAAATCAAGATAAAGGGATAGAACCAAAGATGAATTCATAAATCATCAAGGTAATTCTTTTCTAGATACTCACAAACTATATTTCATCACACTAATAATATATATTAGTATGAAGCTCCTATCCATGGACTATTGTTCGCTCAGAAAGTGTGAGCTAAAATACTACAATTATTTGGATACTCTAAGCTAGTGGTCAATGAGGTTTTAAAAAGAGTATGTATGTCATGCAAAATAACTATTTTTTTATGGAATAAAGTTTAGGACATCATTAAGGGATTTTATGCCTTGAACT
>VDFB02011710.1:0-43800 GCA_007258455.2 Sequoia sempervirens
TAAAAACCTATAAATTTATAAGAGTGATTATGTTAGAAATATTATTTCATAGACAATAGATTATAGGTTAGTAAATAATGTTAGGAGTGTTAGTGAATAAATAAAATTTAAGTGTGTCCTTTATATTCGTAATAATATATTATTAAGTTAATAATTAATGTTATTTGTGTGTTAAGTTTCTTTGTTGGATGGTGTCGTCACCTTATGTAAAAGATTTTATAAAACTAATGTAAATCAATGTGATATTATTTAATAGTACATTATTGTCAATCATGCTATAACTTGCACATTTTATGCTCACCATTTTAAAATGGTATTAAAGAAGGATAAAATTAATTTCACAATGATTTTTTAATAATTTTCAAGTAGAAATACCAATTGCATGGTTGTCTTATGAATGAAAATCCATTCTTCTCGTGGGATTTTAGAGGAATTTGTAGGTTGCTTTTTGGTTTGAATTTTTAAATAGAAGCATTACAAAGGTTTATAACCTATGAGAACTCTAAATTATTATAAAATATTTTTTGGTTTGACTTGTTAGGTTTATGTTTGCAAAGGCTACTTATTTTATGTTTATTATAACGTCCTCATCCTAAGTATGAGGATGTATGAGTCACTTTCTATCCTTGGGTAGGATTTTATACTTTCTCATATTGTCATACCTCCCTTTCATTCCCTACCTCCTCACTAGTATTTAAATTCCAAAACCTCAATCCTTGGCCTCCCACTCCCTTATTTTTTATGGATCCACAAACTTTCACGTCCTTTAGAAGCATCATGCAAAAATGCCTATCCAAAAATTCTAATTCAAACATATCTAATTCTTTACAAATGATAGGGAACATGCCATGTGAATACATTTAATAATGTCCACCTCATCTAGATTTGGAACATTGAGCTTGACTTTGAGCTTATTGAAGTTACTTCTATATTTTAACACAAATTAGCTTAGGTATTGTTGGAGTTGTATCTATCAAGTTAATATATTTTGCAATTATCTAGGGGATTAAATATCACCTTTGTTGTTTCTTGGAAAGATTCTCATTGTTTTACCTCTTCATCTCTTGCGAAGAATATTTTGATGATTATGCCACCAATCTAGGGCTAAATCTATCATATGGAGCTCAACCATTTGGATCTTCCAATGGTTGGTCAAATCAGTTCGAGTTTTAAAATATGCCTCAAGGATGCATCTAGCCACAACTCTAATTTATCACTATCAAAGATTCTATCAAGATTTGGAATGGAAAATTTTATTTATAATTTGAAATGAGGGGTTTAAGAAATATGCATAGTGGTTGGGGTGTGTTGGAGTTCCATTTGAAATGTCACAACTAGCTCTTGTAATGCATAGTTTTGGATTTCTATTTGATTTTGTAAAATTCGATAGAGAGTTTTCATATTCATTAATGTTTGAGATTATATGAGGATCCATCACAACTCAAAGATACAAGAAATAAAATATTTATTCATTATACAATTTTTTTGTAGTGTACCTTCTATAGGCTATAAATTTTGATCCACAACTCTAATTTCAGTGAAACTTGTTTGAATTGAAGATCTTGGCTAGTTTGACATGTTGAATAGATTAAATATCAATTTAGTGATAATTAAAACTCTCAAAATACCTCAAAAAATAGTTGTAAAGTTATATAGTGTAATACCTAAGAAAAAGGTAATGAATATCTGATGAGGGCAATAGGTGGAAACTCTCAAGGAGACAAGCTCTATGGGTTATATAGATGAATATATATATAGAGGATAAAAGGAAATAATTGATCGGATTAGATGCATGATAACCAAAGAGAAGAATCTAGTAAAGGTATCCTAGTACATTCTAAAAGACTAGATCCAAGATTGTGATCAAATGACTTTGATACTAATTGATATGAGCACACAAAATAAAGATGCAATAAAAAATTGCACAACTGAAATCATGTCCATTCTCATTCATCTCGTGAATTATTAATAAATTACAACGAGAGCATCAAAATGAAGAAAGCCTCAAGAAGGAAATAACAAGATGTTTCCAACAATAATGTTTATTACTAAACTAAGAAACTAATAAAATATTATTTCTAATAGTACTACTACTAAAGAAGAACCTAAGTCTCTTCATAGATTTTCTCTCAAAGATGACATACTGCTTGAAATATATTTTATCTTCTCATTAAGATCAATGGGAAATAATTTGTTTGTCTTGATCATAAGAAGAGTGGTGCAGTTAGTATATGGTCCCTATCTATTTTTTTGTAAATTATTTACTTTTTAGTGTGTGTACCTATTGAAATAAATTTTTGTGATGAATAGTGTGTGTGGTTCCTATCTATAGTGGTTCATTGTTGTTGACAACATGTTTGTTCTTGGTAAATTTTTTGAGGAGGAATAGTGTGTTCCCCTAGTTCATCATGGAATGTTTAGTAGTAATATTTCTACCTTTATTTGGAGTGGTTATTGGAAATATTACATCATAGATAATAGAGTATAAGTTAATAAATAATGTTAGGAGTGCTAGTGAATAAAAAAAAATTAGTGTGTCTTTAATGCCACTAATAATTTATTCGTAACTTAATTAGTAATATTTGTTGTGTACAAGAAGTTTCTCGTTAGTTGGTTGGGGAGAATAAGGATTTTATATAGCCCATGTAAACCAATGTGATATTATTCCAATTCACATAATATATTTTTATAGTTGATTATTGTTGATCATAGTGTACCTTGTAGATTTTATTCTCACCAATTTAATATATTCAATCTCCACAAGAAGAAAAAAGAACTATCTGATCAAGGAAGGGTAAAGATACATCCTTAATTCTTATCCAAGGTAAGGCCAAACTCTCTTGTTTTAGGTAACCACACAAAAAGACTCATAATGATGATAGTAGATTTGTATTGCTTATGTTTAGAAACAAACATGATATAGTGCATTAACAAAGTGTAGGAATAAATTACTATTTTTTTACATTCCTATAATCAAGGTTTTAAGGATCCTAAGAGCATGCTACTAAGAGAGAGGTTAGGAATGAGATTAATTTTCTATAATACACCCCACTCTAGTACATCAAGGAAAAACAAGATATTATTAAATTAAATAAATATAAATTTTCCAAAGTCATGTATCAAGGACATATATCACTAAAGTAAGAAATTAGATGCTTTAATCTATTAAAAAATGAGGTCATTTTCAATTATCTCAAGCCGTTTATCTAATTTTCTTTTAGGTGTTGTTCAATAATTGAAAAATTATATAGGATCATTCTCCCAATTTATGGCAAAATTGCATGCCACAACTATAGAAGGTAGGTCTCTTTCATGAGGTAAAAAAAGAAAAATTGATTAGATAAATTATAAAACTAGTAATGCATACATGTCATCACTACCTAACTTGCAAGATCCCTCATATAATTCTACCATAAGGGCATTCCTAACAAAAGAAGGAAGAACCAAATGTTATAATTCCAAAATTTTCCATTGGTCAATCCTAAGCTATCCTATGCATGATGAGTTGTATCCACTTGTACAAGTAGTAAAAATGGAAGCACTACTTGTTGAATAAGGAAAAAAATATTTATGCTAACTATCAATATACCCAACATTTGCTATCCTATGCATGATGAGTTGTATCCATTTGTACAAGTAGTAAAAAGGGAAGCACTACTTGTTGAATAAGGAAAAAAATATTTATGCTAACCATCAATATACCCAACGTTTGCAAGAAATAATAAAATAATATCAAATTTTAGGAATTATAAGTGAATGAGTTTTCCTCAATTTTTTCATTTGGTCATTAAGTATAAGAAAGATGTCACTAACAAGCCAACTAATACTATGCTAGACCTTTTTTAATGACAACTTTTGGAACTATATCTTAGTTAGATCCATTCAAGTATATATGGTCTATGAAGGCGACTTGATGCAAAATTTGGACATGTGCATAAGAGATTTCAATGCTAAATAAGACTACCACCTAAAATACAAACTTCTATAGAAGATGAAAAATAATGTCCACCTAAAATTGCATGAGATAAAACCACAACCTAAAAGTGATTAAACACTTTGGAGTGGTAAAATAAATAACAAAATGCAAAGCTATGTCTATTGGACTAAGACACGAGATGAGGTTTCTAATTCCATAGTGATATGCATGTTATGTAGTATAAGTAAACCAAACAATAGAAGTTTGAGGTTGTATATGTCATCACCAATTCCTTCTAATAAATGAAAGAGCATCTTCATAGATGTTGTGGGAAGGCTTTCTTTGTCAAAGAAAGGGTATGACCACCTTGTTATATTTGATTGACTTAGTAAAATGAGAATTATTATTTCATGTAAAAAACATCAAAGGTCATAAGTCATCTAAATTAGTTTTCACTATTTGTTTGTGTGTATGTTATTTTTCATAACTCCATTATTTTTGGTAGAGATGCAAATTTTTTGGTAGGTTTTGGACCACTTTTTGGGAAAATATGTACATCAAGTTGAAGAGTTATACAACAGTTAATTAAAAAACCAATGGTCTTACCAAAGTGGTGAATATCACATTAGCACATCTCTTGATAGGTTATAATAGGGAGAATCCTAATATTTGGGACATGAAAGAATATATTCAAATATTTTTATAATAGGGTTATGCATACATCAACTATTAATTCTCCATTTAAGAAATTATTTAGGTATTTACTAGCTTATTATGTTGATGTTATGATGGGACAACCAAGAGGGAAAAATAAAGGGAAGATTTTAAAATTCAAGGAGTCCCAATGTTTAGTTAGAAAATGAGGCAAATCCACTTGGACATGTGCAAGATAAACTCAAGGAGTCATAATAAAGGTACAAGGAAAGAAAGGCATAATCAACATAGGACTGAGAATAATTTCTAAGATGGGGACCAATTATGGTTATATTTGAGAAAATATAAACTCAAAGGATAGGCATGAAATCTTATACCATTATGGTATGTCCCTTTGAGACTTACAGGTGAGTGAAAAATCTATAAAATTAGACTTGGATCCATTCATAAGGATGTATATCACTACTAACATAGAAATATAATTCTCTTTTGATCCTTCTATTCTATATGAAGAAGAAAAAAGTCTTGTGCCATCAAAACTTGAGGAATTGGAACCTTATGCATTAGAAGAGTTGCAAGCTAAAATGGTACTACAATAGAAGGTAAGAAAAAACTGATATGAGAATAGGAATAATGGTTAGATGAGAATTAGGCCTAGTTTCCTAGCAAACTCAAATAGTACTCGAAGGAAGAAATGGGGTATTTCTAACCTCATCTTGTAGGAAACTAATATTTTTTAGATCAAAAACTTCGTAACTAAGTTGTGATCCAAATCAACTTTTAATGTAACTCATTGTATACATTGTTAGATCTATGTTTTTTTAAAAACTTGTAGTCTCATCTAACCATTAAAGCATCATTCTTATTTTGATCACTCCATGGCTTGTAATATGCTAAGGTAAAGTTTCACATGTATATGGAGTGTGTTGAAGTGTGTTGCAAAGTATTTAGAAAGAAGTAGAAATTCATAAGAAAGCTTTCAGAAACTTTTTCCCAAAGAAGTCCTTAGGATAGGATCACATGAGACTAAACTTGACATAATGGATTTGGTCACGACTAGAACTAATATGAAAAATCCATGCACATGAAAGAGTTTATGTAAGAGTGAACTCATTGTGATAACACCAATAATGGGTTCCTCCTACTTGGAACATAGAATAATTAGTATGACATCTATTGGGTTGGTATGTTGTTTGGAAGTTTTTTGTTTGTTGTAAATTGTTATACTATCATGAATATTACTTGTAGAATAAAATTATAGTAAAATAGCATAACCAATTAATATAGTACAAAATAATAAAGAGAACAATAGACCCATTTCATAAAATAGTTTTAATAAATATTTTTGTTTAATGTAGAGAGGACTTGCCACAATAGCACCCCTCGCTTGATATTAGATAGGCTATTTGTAGGACTAATGGTTGTTATTTAAGGCACAATCTTTCATAACTACAACCGGAGTTACACTACCCAAGATGATGATTAATTTACAACAAACCAAGTTAATTACAAAAAAGAATATTTATTATTATTAATAGTCTACAATAATATGTTAATTTTCATCATGCTTTAGTTAGCAAGAATCTTAGAGGGGAATTGAATAGTTATCTAAGATTTGAATTGAGTATTGTAGATCATATAGGATAAAGAAAAATAAATAACATAACAAGGAATACAAAACATGAAAGATGAGTTGCTGGTTGTATGCCATAATTTTGTGAAGTTATAACCTTGAATTCATTGGTGATAGTAAATTGGAGGTGTGTCATACATCTTATGAAGTTATAATTTTCCCTACTTGATTTATCTAGGTTAAATCTTATGTTGTTACTCTTATGTGTGTCATACATGTTTCTTTTCATATTTACAAGTCTATTTTTAGTTCTTCATATATTCATGCAATATGGCCACTCTAAGAATTTATGTAAATAGTCACAATACTAAATAGATGCACATAATCATGTTATACAATTAGGGCAATAAGATTTGTGTAAAGTAATTAGAAGTCAACCTAATTACCCTTTTTCTACTTGTATAGAGCAACTTGCACTCTCAAATAAATATGCAATATGACCCCACACACACACACACACACACACACACACACACACACAGAGCACTTACAATGATACCAACTTTTGAAGATTTCCAAGCTCCTTTGGTACAAGACTAGAAAAGTTATTAATGCTAAGGGCCCTGAAAAAATGAATATTTTTAACACTACATGGTGCAAGATATTTTGAGATGTAATTCAAAGTTCTACTAGTAAATAAATTCAAATGGGCTGACCCATATGGCATGAATGAATCAAAGAAATTTAACTAATCATTTAAATGATTTTTGTTTTGATTTGATGTGTTAAACTAACACAAATGAAACATTAGAGGAAGATGAAGAGCCTCACAAGTATTGCATGTTGATGAGGTTCCCCAAGAAAGTAGGTATGCGACCATTAAAAAAATTCCGGCTTAGGTTCCTACCATCAATATCCACAATCCATCTCATAGGATAATAGAGAAAATAACAAAATTCTATCAAAGTATTACTAGATTTTAAGTGGCACCAAAAGAACAAGGTAATCTTTCTAAGACAATATAATCAAATTATGTAACTTTTTTTTTTTATAGGAAATTTTAATATAATATCCTTTAGTAAGTTAATATTTGCACATGGGTAATATGATTTTACTATCCAAAAAAGTGGAAGATACACATACTAACTAACAAGCTTTAAACTTACAGATCATAGAGGTAAGTCAGTTTAGCTAGTTCTTCTGGAAGCTCTCCTATTTTGTTCAATGCATAGACCTTCCTGAAAGAAGAAAGGTCATCAATGACTTAGTATTGAGCATACTTCAAATTTTTCATTCCATTCTGTAAAAGAGTTCTCAAGCTCCATCTAGAAAATGTAGGGTAAATAACTACTAACTGACCTTTAATTTTTCATCTTTTAATTGTATAATGTTGTGATGTTTATAGTAGGATTCAACTACATAGCTTTGAGTTAAACTTGTTGACTCATAGTTGATGAGTAGTAGTTCACACAAACCCATCTCTCATCATAATGAATTGCCCACTTAACATAGATTGCATCTAGGTGATGCTCACATGAGTAAAGCATCAAGACTTCAAGAAGATCACCCATTCTAGCATTGGTGTAACTTTCAGAATGAGACCTAAGCCTCCAATCACATTGTATTCAAGTTTTCCAATGAATTCCACCCCAAATGATGTGGGTAAATTACTTGAGTTCAAGTTTATCAAAATTTTATGAGATGAACTATTTATAAACTATTAAACTATTAACTTCAAATTTATAGCTAGATTTATTCATGAAGTTAGAATCATGAATATAAAATTTAAATAACATATAAAACAAACAGAAAACTATTTGATTTTCCACAAAGAAGTCTCAAGCACCAAGTTAGCCTATCCATTGGAAGCATCACCTAAAAACCCATCTTCACCTTTTTGTTTTACCACCTGAACCAAACCAAAATTTCCCAAAAAAACTTATTAGGTGCATATCCTCTAATTGGAAAATAGCAGCTTTCTTGGAAAAACAATCCACACTTAGGACTGCTGAGGGACCATTATAGCCTCATCTTACTATCAGGAGGCCCTAGTTTTGATTTTTAGTTGGTTCATGGAAAATGAAAAATTACATAATTAACAATACAATCCATTAAACAACAAGGTTATTGCAAGCATTACATTTGTGTAACATGGCAGATGGTTTCATTGTTGTATGTGCAGTCACACTTGATGCCAGGATTTCCTATCTCTGCAGTAGAACTGGCCAGGCCAGATCATGGATCTGTGAGGTTCCATGATGCAGATGAACTGATACTCCACTTCTCAGAAAGTGACCTTACTGCAGCAACTGTTACATTCAAACAACACAACATGGCAGAAAGTTAAGGAACAGTCAATAAACAACATGCTACTAAACAGAACAAAATCTTGCATAAACTGAACTTACCTTCAGTTGGATCTGTGACTGCTATCACTTGAGCTGCCTGTAACAAACATCCAATACTGTAAACAGTACAGAGAAACCAAATTGATGAAGCTGGAACTTCAATCTTTGACATGATGGAGGCAAAATTAATGTTGGGTTTCAGTGCTTCCCAAGATATCAGAGCTTGTATAAACTACCCAATACTAGAATTCGTGAAGGGAAATGTAATTCAGATTTGTAAGGATGGCTGATCAATTAATTTGCATACTGGGCAGGTGAAGTGTTCTACTCTGGACAGCGACTAAGTTGGAAATCTTATCGCAAATGTATACCATTTGAATTTTATATTTTAATTCATCTCTGTCTAGGCGGAGATTCTTGTTGCAATAGTTGGTGTGTCATCAAATGTCATTCTTTATTGATAATGTTGATGCAAATGAAATTGCATTATTTTGATAAAAGAGAGGCGCTTAGCAATCAGGGAAGTTGCATATTTATTAAAAAGGTTGACATAACAATATAAAACAATTGTGTAATCAATACACACCTAAACTTGGATAAAAGTCAACCAATCAAATGAATGAATTTTCTATCTATAATTTGGACAATATCTTCTATTAATATTATTTTAAAAATAAAAATATAGGTTGTTTCTCTCACATTTGTATTGACCTTAATTGAATGAAGTGAGAATAAGGTCTTCTCTAAGATCTATTTTTCATTAGTTTTAATTATTTTATTACAAAGATCAATCGAATGCAAGTAATTATTTATTATTTCTCTTTCATTAAAGTTTACATTGGTCCAATGAATGTTATCTTCAAATACCAACTCTTTCAATAATTGGAAAAAAGAAAATATTACACAATTAGTTCAGATCCATATCAAAGAAGACAAACTAAAAATAGTCTCTAAATGGAGACCACAATAATCAAACAGGCTACAACTAGTAAAAATTGGAACACACCTACAAAGTTATCAAAAAGCTTAGATCCTCTAAGAGGAAATAGAGCATAGTTAACACATAGAATATGGATAGCATGCACATTGAATATGAATAGTTGTAGAAGAGCAAGATATTTCAAAAAAATTGTAATGGAAAATTCTATTTGTAGCAAGCACAAGCATGGAATTGGAAGGCTAATTGCTGATTTCAAGACTATCATTAGTTTAATTCCTATGCCAAATAGATGACCTTTGATTGTGTTTTCTTTCTCTAGCAATTAAGGTAAGTGCAAAAAGATGGGGGACCAAAAGGTGACCTCACTAGTTTTTGGCCCCCTAGCAAACGTAATGAGAGTGCATCAAAGAAAGCAAGAGATCGAGCTGATTTGAACTTGGCCTCTCAATAAATAAAAACTTGGTTTGTAGCCTTTTAGAGCACACTAGTGTTGTGCAATAACTCATCACCAATTTATCTGCCAAATCATTGCCAAAATACTGCCATGACGTTGCCAATGTCAAAGAGGTAAGTATTTTTAGTTTTTTAGTGTAAAAATTCAATTAAATAAATAAATAGAAAAAGTTTTTAGTGGTTTTTCTTTGATTTCTAGGAATTGAAACCGCTCCACCAATTGATGAAAACCCTCCTAAATACCAACCACATAAAACCCCTCTCACATTGCCTCGACATCCTCTTGGGACATAAGAAAATATATAAGGGAAAATATAAAATAATAAAAGAGAACCTGATGCAATAAATGAAAGGTTCAGAGATTCACTTTGGCTAACAGTTAAGTTGGAAATCTTATCACAAATGTATATCATTTATTGTGATACAGTACCGTATGATTTTTTATATTTTTAATTCACCTCTATCTAGGTAGGGATTCTTGAGCAATAATGATGTGTGATCAAATGTCATTTTTTATTAATAATGTTGATGTAAATGAAATTTGCATTATTTTGATAAAAGAGAGGCGCTTAGCAATCGAGGAAGGTGCATATTTATTAAAAGGTTGACAAAAATATAGAAAATATCATATAATCAATACACACCTAAACTTGGATAAAAAGTCAATCAATCAATCAAATGAATCTATTTTTCTATTTAAAATTTGGACAATATCTTTTATTGTTGATATTTTAGAAAAAAAATAGGTTATTTCTCTCATATTTTATTAGCCTAAATTACATGGAGTGAGAATAAGGTCTTCTCTAAGATCTATTTCTCATTAATTTTAATTATTTTTCTTTTTTTAAAGTTTACATTTGTGCGATAAATGTTGAGTCCTCAAATGTCAACTCTTTCAATAATCCTTTTTTTTGAAAGAAGAAAATATTACAAAATCAGTTCAGATCCATATCAAAGAAGACAAACTAAAGGTAGTCTCTAAATGGAGACCACAATAGTCAAACAAGCTACAACTAGTAAAAATTGGAACACAACTACAAAGTTATTAAAAAAATTAGATCCTCTAAGAGGAAATAGGCATAGTTAACACATAGAATATGGATAGCATGCACATTGAATATGAATAGTTGTAGAAGAACAAGATATTTCAAAAAAAATGTAATGAAAAATTCTATTGGTAGCAAGTACAAACATGGAACTGGAAGGCTAATTGCTAATTTCAAGAGTATCAGTAGTCTAAATTCCTATGCCAAAGAGATGACCTTTGGTTGTGTTTTCTTTCACAAAATAGGGTAAGTGCAAAAATATGGGGGACCAAAGAGTGGCCTCACTAGTTTTTGTTCCCCTAACAATTGTAATGAGAGTGCATCAAAAAAAGCAAGAGACCGAGCTTATTTGAACTTGGCCTCTCAATAAAAAAACTTGGTTTGTAGCCTTTTATAGCGCACTAGTATTGTACAATAACTCATTCACAACCAATTTATCTACCAAATCATTGCCAAAACATAGTACATGTGAATAGTTTAACCTTATATAAATGGTAATCTTAAAACTCACATTGGATGTTGAATAGATTAATATTGAGTCTTCAACATTAACACCTATTAGCCAGAGTGGCCATAAATCTTACATTGAGGTAAGCTTGAGTATTTTTAATCATTAAATATTTGTAAAATAATGTTAGGTACATTTTGTTGCATTACTCGGGTACAATATGAACCCATACGCCCATGAAATCTTTTACATAGTAAGACATGTGAAATGTTCTAGTCTAGACAATGAATAAGTTGGAAATCATATCACAAATGTATATATTTTATTGTGATAAGGTACCGTTTAATTTTTTATATTTTTAATTCATCTTTACCTAGGTAGGGATTCTTGTGCAATAAATGATGTGTCATCAATTGTAATTTTTATTAATAATGTTGATGTAAATGAAATGAAATTATTTTGATAAAAAAAAGGCACTTAGCAATCGGGGAAGGTGCATATTTATTGAAATTTTGATATAAAAAATAAAATAATCACACAATCAATACACACCTAAACTTGAATAAAAGTCAGTGAATCAAATGAATTTCTTTTTTTATCTAAAATTTAGACAATATCTTCTATTATTATAATTTTGGAAAATAAAAATATGGGCTATTTCTCTCCATCTTATTGACCTCAATTAAATGAAGTAAGAATAAGGTCTTCTTTAAGATCTATTTTTTATTATTTTTAATTATTTTTTACAAATACCAATGAAATACAAGTAATTTATTACTATTTTTCTTTCATTAAATTTTAGATTTGTACAATAAATGTTGCGTCCTTAAATGCCAACTCTTTCAATAATCATTTTTTAGTCGAAGAAGAAAACATTGCAAAATTTGTTCAAATGAATAGCAGAGAAGACAAACTAAAGGTAGTCTTTGAATGGAGACAACAATAGCCAAACAAGATACAACTAGAAAAAATGGAACAAACCTACAAAGTTATCAAAAAAATTAGATCCTCTAAGAGGAAATAAAGCATAGTTAACACATAGAATATGGATAACATGTACATTGAATAGGAATAGTTGTAGAAGAGCAAGACATTTCAAAATAATTGTGATGGAAAATTCTATTTACAACAAGGACAAGCATGGAAACAGAAGGCTAATTGCTAATTTCAAGAGTATCAGTAATCTAAATTCCTATGCCAAAGAGATGACCTTCAATTGTGTTTTCTTTCACCAAATATGGTAAGTGCAAAAATATGGTAGGCCAAAAAGTGGCAGCACCAACTATTGTCCCCCTAGCGAATGTAATGTGAGTGCGTCAAAGAAAGAAAGAGGCCAAGCTCATTTGGACTTGGCCTCTCAATAAAAAACCATGGTATATAATCTTTAAAAGTGCACTCACATTGTTTAATAGCTCATTCATCACCAATTTATCTACCAAATCACCACCAAAATACCTCTATGACATTGCCAAGGTCAAAGAGGTAAGTATTTTTAAATTTTTAGTATGAAAATTTAATTAAATAAATAGAAAGAATTTTTTTTGAGTGGTTTTCCTTTGATTTGCAGGAATTGAGAATGCTCCACCAATTGATGAAAACCCTCCTAAATACCAACCACATAAAACCCATCTCACATTGCCTCGACATCCTCTTGGGACATAAGAAAATATATAAGGGAAAATAGAAAATAATAAAAGAGAACTTGATGCAATAATTGAAAGGTTCAAAGATCCATTAGGAACAAACTCCCATAGGTTAGAACCCTCACCAGTTCATTAAAATCAATCACCTCTCACATAGTATCCATAAAATTGGGAAAATAATGATTTAGCCAATCAAGAGGGAAGAACAAATATATTTTTATATGAAAAAAATTTCTTATGAGAAAAAAATTAAAATCTGAATTATGTGTGTTGTTCACTAACCCAAGAACTAATGCACCCATACATAATGCTTGTAGAAGGTGCCATATCCATTGGTGCCACCACCAAGGGATAAGGAATAATTTTTGGGATAGGTGGTGGATGGTTTTTGACCATCCTCCATGCAGTAACAATGAGGTCCCAAAATAATTTTTAAGGAAACTTTATTAAGAGTTTGTCCTGAGTGAGATTCTGTATTACTTCAACATGTGAGATTTCTAAGGTAGAGGTGGGAACTCAACACGGGACAAAGTGGGGACACAACATTCCCAAAAACAAGAACTGAGACCCCTTGATAGACTAGAGTTTGATAATATCACCATCCCTTCCATTGCGAAGGAGGGTGTTGAGGTTGGGGCCCTACAATCCATTAGCTTCCTCACTCAGACCCTTTTACAACAAGCTAGGCCTCTAACATAGGGTGATGCGGGTGAGTATTCTAGGTCTCAACCTTCACCTCACTTATGTCAAAATTGTAGGTCTCTTCAATGCTTATGGTCTAAGGATGATTAGGATGTATATGGCCAATAGTAGGGCATATATTTTGGATCAAACTGTTATGATAGATGAGTTGTTGGGTCAAACATTTGGCATTGATAGATAGGAAATTTTGAAAAAATGGTCAAATTAAATTTATCATATTTCATTTTTAAATGTAAGATTAACTAAATTAATAGATTGACTGTAATCGAATTTTAGGGTCAAAATGTTCACCCTATGTCTAGTGGCCCTCCACCTACCACTTGCATGATGGTATCAATTCCATAGGTATGTAATTAGTAAAGAAATAACAAATATAATACATGTGAATATTTTAACCTTATATAAATGGTAATCTTAAAATTCACATTGGATGTTGAATAGGTTATGTTGGGCTTTCAACATTAGCACATATCAGCTAGAGTGGCTATACATCTTACATTGAGGTAAGCTTGAGATTTTTTAATCATTAAATGTTTGTAAAATAATGGTAGGTGCATTTTGGTAATTTAATATTGTTGTTTCATTTTCAGATGATCACAACAGTTGATACTCCTCTTGATATTTTTACCATAGTGGAGCATGGTGTTTTCACAACAATATCATCTTTGATGCCTTTGAAAGAGATATGAGCCAAATTATAAAATTTTATATTATATTTATTATTTTATGTATATTAATGAAAATTTAAATGATATTGATTTGTATTTTAATTTATATCTTGATGCTTGCTACAAGGCTTCACAACTCTAGCTCATGAACATGGCCCTATTATAGATAAAGAGAGGAAAAAATTGGTTCAAATTGATTATGAGTATGCAATAAGTGATTATTTTGTTATATGTCATTCTATAATTCAATTTTTATATATTAATGTGTATAGTTTTTATTGTATCAGGTTTAGGTCTACAATAGCTTAGAGAGGAGATCAAGTCAATGAGTTCAAAAGTAACCATCATCGTATGCCTCTCCATCCAATCAATAGCCAATGAAAGCTCATGCTCTTCCCTTCCCTTAGAGGGAAGTGATTATATTAGGGTCCTTTGTTGTATGCCTTTATGATAGTTTTGTATATATTTTTGTATTACAAATATGTGACACATTTTTTGCACATATATTGTACTTTTATCAACATATAACATTGTATGCCTATATGGATTTTTGGTTAAAACAAATATATTTTACCATTATTATCTATATTTTTTATAAAATACTAATTGAATAAATGAATGATTACACAAGTAAAAAGAGGGAATAAAGGGTATATTTTTGATAATAAATGAAGTTTATTTTAACTTTTAGTCATGTATTATGCATAATCTATCAATACCTCTCTTTTTTATGGAATTTTTGAGATTCTTCATGGTCTCATACATCACCTTCTTCACCTTTCCACTTGATTGTGCACAAGACTATAGATTATCATCACAAACCTCTTTAATGAATATTCAAAGCCATATGACTTTCATGTTTTTCTTAGAAAGATCTCACTGTTATTTGACTCCCTTTTCCTTTTCAACTGACAAGATGTGCCTAATTGTAGAATTTCTATCATGAATGTCTCTTATAAGGTTTATGGAAAATAAATTTACTATATTCTTCACTATCTTTCATGAGTCTTTTCTTACAAGCAATATCCTTGGCTTAGTCATCTAAGGTATGCAGGGTGCTTTTATTGTCCATGTAAAGTCACCTAGAGACATAGAGATCACTATCATTATGCTTTTTAGATAGCTTTATCTACCATATCTTTCAATGTATATCATACTATTGACTCTTCTTTGTTCACCACTCAATCAACTCAACATACTACTATACTCTTTATACCATTCTCTCCATTTATTTTTTGTCACTTACACTTTTTTTTGGAATGGTTGTTCTTTGTCTCATGATATGAATTTTACTATCATTTAGTCTTGTATTCTACACCATCCTCTTGACTATCACTTTTCATATGTGTTGTAAGATTTATAGGGTTTCTATAGATTGTGTCACTTGATTTGAAGACTAATATCATTTGTTAGTTGATTGTGGATTGATTGCTTCTAATCAATTTCATACATTTGAAAATATTGTCACTTTTAGGATTGTATAACTATAAGGAACTATCTTACAACTCCTTGTCATTATTGACCTCTATAAGTCATGTTGACTATCCTTTTTTCCATTTATCCATCTTAGAACATTAGCTGCCCTAAAATCCTATTGAATCACTATCATTCACTATCATTTCAGTGCTTGTTTACTTTGCAAACACTACTTTAATGACTTATTCATTTGCAAGTTCACTTATTCGATTTCCTTTTCGAAGTCATTTTCATACTAGGTCATTATGATTATCCATTATGACTATGTTTCTAAAGATGAAATGTGATTGGATATTCTTGTGGTCAAAGCATTCAACATGAATCCCACAGATATGTCTTCCAATCACACCTTGACTAAGGTATACTATCCTCTAGTCTATCTCTCTATACTAACACTACTATCACTTGGTCACCTATAGGTGTGTAGTGGTTTAAATACAATTTTCAGATTGTCATATACATAAACCTCCCTCGTATTAGTATTTTTATCATCAAACTCTTAGGCTTCTAGATTTTACATATGTCATATTTTCATGATACCATGTTGACTATCATATGAGACTATTATCATGCCATTTGGAACCCTATTAATCATGAAATGACAATCGAAGAAGGTTGAAAATTTTCCTTAAGGTATATAAAAGATTAATAAAAGAGGTAATGATGTATATCTTCATGAAAAAGGAGAGTTTTCAAGAGTTTAGGACTATCATAATCTTAGTAATTGTCCACTTTCATGCTAGGAAAGTCATAATAACCCACAAATTCATCAAATATCATGAATACATGCCATATAAATAAGATATTTTGGTTTCCTAGGGTAGTACACACAAATCTCTAGTGATGGGTTATCATTATGTTCATAAAAATAAGAAAAATCAGGTAATTATGATTGTTGTAGAGCCATAAAGAGGGGTGTTATATGATAGTCATAAATATGAAAAACCTATGTTTTCCATGAGAAAATAAGAATCTAGGTATTTTGAGTGATTAAACCATTTATATCAACATGTTTGTGTAGTCAAGTGGGCCTCACGACACACAAAATGCAAATAAAATCCTATTTCCATAATTACACTACTCTAAATTAATGCTTTTTGCAAGAATGAATTCATTGTTGGAATGGTAACATGGTGTCCAATTGACTAGAATTGAGATAAGGTACTATAGAGGGAACCCATATCCACATATAGGTTGAAACACAAAATTTATAGGTGCCATGGATATTGAGGAACAATCCATCATAGTTTGGCAATTTTTGCACTTAGGTCTCTTAAAAGACTGCACCATAATAGTGTAGCTCAAAATGATCAAGATAAATGTGGTGAAAAACAAGGCTTCCCCTTGTGGTCATCCACCAACCCTGATGTTTTTATTCAACCAATTGATCTCCATGAGATGAACATAAAATATGACTCCCAACAAGTTTTTGTTGAATACAAATGATGCTTTTGTAACTTTTCAAACATCATTGCCATGGTCAAATGGATTAAAGATATCAAAATATAAGAAAGGTTATTATGGAGGGACCCCTACATGTATCTTTAGGTTCAAATAAAACATTTACAGGTAAGAAAATGAGGGTTTAAAGAGAGAGTTTGATGAAATAAGTTATGTAGAGGCTGAGAGTTGGACTTGTGAGAATTGACAGACATATTAAAGTGTGTTGGAGGAAATTTTCAAGATTGTGAGAGGTTGGGAACTAGTGAATTCAACAAACCCTACCCTTTAATGGTGAAATTGATGGTTTACTGTAGCAGCAGTTGAATGAGGGTTTGGAGACCTAAAAGTTGTTGAAAGTGGCTTTTTGTCGCCTATCTATAAGGTTTGAGAAGTTATCTTGGGTTGCTTGTGAGTTTTATGGGGACTTGCTTTGAAAAATAGACCTAATTGGTCTTTTAAGACAACGTGGTCACAAGGGTTAGAGTGAATTGTTCAAAAAGAACCTATATTGGTTTTGAAACATGTTGAAGATGGCCTAAAAGGGTGTTCAAATCTGTCAAGAGTCTATGTAGTTGATAAGTAGATTGTGAGAAAAGTTGCTAAATATAGGTCTGCAAACCTACTAGCCAAAGGATAGAGTTTACTGAAAAGGTGACAAGCACCAAAGTTGTGAATCAGTTTGTTGTTTCAACTAACTTGAATTGTGTAGTTGTTATCACCTAAAATTGCACCCTTGTTGAACCTAATGCTCAACACCTCAGTGTAACATGGGAAGACCTCTAAAGTTGTGGGTCACTTGTAGATAGAGGTCAACCTCCAAAGAAGGCTTACTTCCTTTGGTATCACCTAATCTACTGATTTTGTAAAGGAAAAGGGAGAAAGAGTGAATAAAAATAAAACTAACTACTATGGTGATACACCGAACTGGTAAGAAATCATGAAATGAAAACAAGATGAACATACACTAGAAAACTAATGGTAGCTATTTCATTTACTCAACATAACCTCTTTGAACTTATGCATCATTCTTAAAAAGGCTTGATCTACATACATATTTTAAGGAGGAAAGATAAATTTCACAGCTTTAAGGTATGAATGCATACTTAGAAAAGTATAGTTGAAAACTTGCATAATCTAAAAATACAGAAATGAGAGTAGTCTGAACACGAACACTGGCTTCCAAGGTAAACTCTGTGTTTTATATTCCAGAATCGAAATGAGTTACAAAGCATACATCAGCTAAGAAAGGATTGTTAAAAATCACTAACTCTTCAAAATGCATAATCCAAACTTTTTTACAAAGAGGCAAAAATACCTTATATACAAAAATATGTTGGCCCCTAGGGCTTACAAAAATATTAGCCTTCAGAAAGATCTGCCCCTAGATCTTTTTTAAATGAAGTTAATGCTACGTCCTCGTTGTCCATGTTGGTGAAGAGTTGCTCTAGGAATGACCTCCTTGATCTTTTGCAACTACAACATTAACTTCCTGGTCTTCGTGTCCACCTTCAAACCTCCTTGTCGAGCTGCTTTGAATGCTCCTGGGCTCAGAGCAAATCCACGTCGCTTTCTCTCTGTTGATCTTCTTCTCACTAGTCAAACTGCCACGGCTCACCTGTAGCTTCCTCCAATTGGTCGAACATATGCTTCTTGGGATCTCCAAATGATCAAAGGTCGCTCAGACTGAATCACATATCGGCAAGACACTTATCGTGTCTCCCCGATGTGATTACACTCTACAGAAACATCGGGATAGCTTACAACTGTTGGTGAGAGTTTATATCGAGCTGCAAAAGTCATATCGACATCCCATGAAACCATTGGCAAGAATTTTACCTTCGGCAAGAGGTCATAGTAGGCGCTAAGAGTCATGCTGATACCCCTTTTTTATTGGAAAATCTATTGCTATCGGCAGGACCTTACACGAGCCCCTCATACTTTGGCAAAACACCACTGGGTTGGCCAAACACTATGCCGAAGGCAAGATCCTTCGTCGAGCTCACTCCTTTTCTTCGAGTTCATTCTATTTTGGTGAGACCTTCCTCTGTTGGTGAGACCTCTTGCCAAAACCACCTTGCTTTGGCGAGAACTCTTATCGAGCTTTCTTCGTTTTAGTCAGGGAGAATTTTCTTGGTTGGTAAGACCTCTTGCCGAGCTCACAAATTTCGCCGAGACCTCCCCGTGTTAGTAGGACATCTCCCCAAGGTCATCATCTTATACCGAAGGCACCATCCTTTCGGTGAGACATCATTCGGTCGTCGAGACGTTACAACGAGGCCCACCTTTTCTCCCTGTTGACATATCTTTTCATCGAGACTCTCGCTAGTCGCCGAGACATCTCCCTGAGCTCCTATTCTTCAGCGAGACCCCTGGCCTTCGACGAGACATTATGCCAAACTTCTTTCCTTCGCCGATACTGCTTCACTTTGGCGAGACCTCACCCCGTTAGTAGCTACTTCGCCGAGACCCCTCATTGGTCAGCAAGACCTCATAGCAATGATGTCTCCATGTCAGTGAGACTCTACGCAGTCGGCAAGACGTCTCCCCGAAACCAACCCACTTCGGCGAGACATTTCATCATTGGTGAGACCTCATACTGAGCTCAAAACCTATCACCGAGAGTTCCATTCACTTCGTCGAGACTCCCCCTCATCGGCGAGATGTTACACCGACCGCCTCCATTTCTCCCAACCTCAAATCCTCTTCGATGAGACTCCCATGTGTCAGTGAGACATTATGCTGAAGGAAAAACCTTCGGCGACCAAAATCATTCCCCCCGACGCCACCCTTGTGAAAAATTGTTGGCCTGACCTCCCCCCAAGCGAAGAGATACATGAAGACTCATGACGGCCCGAATGTCCTGGCGATAGGTGTATTAAACCAAGTAGAATGCACTGATAGTCGACAAGACAACAGGAGGGTCTTGCCGACTTTCTTCTCTGATGAGTTTTTTTGCTCCAAAGCTGATCAAGGCATGCCTTCCAACAGAACCCCTTGTGAAATATCCTCAGGTACATGATCTAACCCTTGATGCAAAATCCCCATTTGGCCTAAGTTATGAACACCTGAAACATAATTTTTCCTGCCTGATGAGCCCATACGTGAAAATCAGGCAACATTTCTGGTGACCTTTGCTAGATTTTTTCCTACTAAACATAGAAACCAGTAGCCAAACCTATCCATTGGGCTCAGAGTCACTTAGAAAAACCCTCATAATAGACCAAGAGCAGCTCACACATGGCTGCAATTCACTTGAGACTCATGAAGCAGATCAGGACACTGGAACTTGCTGAAACCGGAGAAACTGAAAAGAAACTATTTACTGTGTTGGAACAACACTTAGGGAATGAAACAAAAATTGAACTAAAGAAAAGAAGCACCTATTGAAAGCATAAAAACTAACCTAATATGTACAATGGAGGAACCCATCAGACTTCAAAGCAAGGCTTGAGGTGTATCCCATTGACTGGGATAGGAAGCACTTCACCTTCAGTTGTGGCTAGTTGGTACGCATTGTGTTCTTTGCAGTCTTTAACAATAAATGGACCCATCCACATGTTGCCAAACTTGGTGTGATGGCTTGGCCTGCTTTTCAGAACATCCCATTTGAGAACAATATCACCTTCTTTAAAAACTTTGACTGTAGCTTTCTTGTCAAATATTCTCTTTGTTTGGAGCTGATGATACTCCAAAGTTTTCATTGCCTTATCTCTTGATTCTTCAAGCTCCATGAGCTCTGCGTATCTCACAGAAATTGGGTCCTGCTCTTCATACATCTCCAACTGGTGAACAATGTCTAGAGCTGGAAGCTCTACAGATAGAGGTAACCTAGCCTCTTTACCATAAAGAAGGACGTATGGAGAATTACCCACTGATCTCTTAGGGGTTATTCTGTCAGCCCAAAGTGTAGATTTCAATGTGGTATACCAAATTCCTTGATTGTCTTCCATAGTCCTCTTAATGATTCTTGTTATCCATCGAAATTGCACCATTGTTGAACCTAATGTTCAAAACCTCGGTGTAACATAGGAGGACCTCTAAAGATGTGGGTTTCTTATAAACAGAGGTCAACCTATGGAGAAGGCCAGCTTCCTTTGTGCTATCACCTAAAACTACTGATCTTGGTAAAGGAAAAGGGAGAAGGAGTGCATAAGAATGAAAATTAAATCCTATGGTGATGCAACAAAATGATAGGAACAATGAGATACTCGAATTACACTTGAGTACTGATGATGGATATGGGACTGCACAATAAGATTCTATGGATTATGCATACAAATAGGTTCGAGATGCACACACCTTTAAGAAGGAAAAAAATAGACTTTCACAAATTAAAAGCTCATGTGCAATTGAGTTAACACAATTTATAACCTACATGATACCACTTTTGCAAAGAAAGGCATGCTAACATGAAACAAAGCTATAAGGAAAATAAATATTTCACTATGTAGCTTGATGAATCACTTAAAAATGCATAATACTTCACAAGAACCTGAAGGCAAAAAATGAACCATCAATGGTAATCAAGGTGAATTTTATATAACATGTTCCAAAACAAGTTACAAAATTTTGCTAATCTGAGAGAGGACTGTAGAAGTCACAGACTTCAGAAAAGCATCTGGAGAAATCCTTTACAAAGAGGCAAAAATTCCTTATATACAAAAAGTGAGGTCGGCCCCCTTAGGGCTTACAAAATATCTGTCATCAGAAAAATCTCCCCTTAGATCTTTTGCTTGAAATTAATGCCACATTCAAGTGTGTGCCTATTGTCCATGTCGGTGAGGAGTCGCTTCCAAGAATGGTCTTCTTCGAATCTTTTGTAGCTACCAAACAAATTTACTTTTGGTCCTCGTGTCCTCCTTGAACCTCCCTGGCGAGTTGCCTTGAATGCTCCTAAGCTTAGAATAGACACACGTTGCTTTTCATTCTGTTACTCTTTTTCTCCCTGGTCAGACTGCCATGGCTCGCCTATAGCTCCCTTTGATTGGTTGGGCACATTCCACGTAGATTCCTTGGGCAGTCAGAAGCTCTTCCTATAGAATCACATGTCGGTGAGACACTAAGCGTGTCTCCCCGATGTGATTGTACTTTCCCGCGATTATTGGCATAGGTTGAAACCATCAATGAGAGTTCATAGCGAGCCCAAAAGTCATACTGATACCCGCTTCCGTCGCTGAGACCACACCATGTCGGCAAGACATTACTCCAATGGCTGGAAGTTATGCTGATGTCATGTATGTCAGGGAGACCCTCTACATTCGGTGATACCTTTCTATCGAAGCTCAACCACTTCCTCAGGTTCAAACATCCCTTCGGTGAGACACTAAGCCCTCGGTGAGACATTATGTCGATATCAATTTCTCTCGGCGAGGCCCTTGCCAGTCGCCGAGACATTTTGGTGACTTGACCCTCCTTTTGGTGAACTAGGATCTCGTCGGGCTGACTCTCATGTGTCGGCGGGACTTCCTACCGAGCTCCTCGCATTACACCGAAGGCACAAGGCATGTCGGCGTGACTTTTCATTATCGATGAGACTTCCTGCCGAACTCACTTCCTTTCGGCGATGCTGCTTCCCTTCGATGAGACATTGCTCTTTGGTGAGACCTCCTAGCAAAGGCCGCTTACATACACTGAAGGCATCCCTTCGGTGAGACTTTAAGAAGTCACTGAGACTCTACCCCGAAGAAAAAATCTTCTGCCAATATGCATATCCTTTTGTCTTTGGTCAGTGAGACATAAAGATCTCACCAAGACCTTTCTCTGAAGGAGACCTTCACACTGATGGGAAACCCCCTAGTCACCAGGACGATGATCGATTCCTTGCCGATAGGAACATGTAGGTGAATTCCACTCGCCATGACATTCCTGCGGTCTTGCCGATAGGAAACACAGACGCATATTTAACCAAATGCATTATGGTTCAGGGAGACCTAGATAATCTCATGCGGATAGGATCCCTAATGTGAAGCATTCAGACTTGATGAAACCACTGCTAGTTGGCAAGACATCTAGAAGGTCTTGCTGACTTTCTCCTTAAAGGAAAACTATGTCAAACTTGTAATACTCCTCTGGCTAAGGAGTCGGAAGAGAAAGATAGGTCAAGGGCTTCTTCTGGTATTTCATACGTTGAGATTGAATTAATTAAATAAGGGTAATATTATTTATTAAAATGTTAGATTAAATTGTATTTAAATATTTAATTATTTAATTTATTTTTTTAGAAAAAGTCATGAGTTTATTAAATGTTAATTAATTAATAAATTGTGTTTATTATTTCAATTAACTCACTGGTTGAGGATAATTATCAGAATAAATTATATAAATTAATTAGATAATGTGCTTTGTAAGTAAAAGTTGTAAAAAGCGGAAATTAAAACAAAAAAATATTGAAAATAGAAAAGTAAATAAATAAAAGAATGAAAAAGATGAAAGAACGAATGGGAATTGAGATTTAACGAAAAGCTTGTTTTTTAAAAATATAATTGCTTTTATTTATGATTTTTATGAGCTTTTGAAAGCAATGGGTAATATCTTTTATTTTACTTTTAATTGAAAATTTTAGGGGGTTTTGACACAAAAAAAGATTATTGAGAGGGGAGTTGCAGAAGGGAATAGGGAGGTATTGACAAAATTTTCTGGAGTTTTTGAAGGGAAAATATATTCATTGTTTTTTTTTGAAAAATCTGGGAGAGAGTCTTCTGAGTAAAGTTGGAGATTTGAGCACGGTATTCTGAAGAGGAGGCTTCGAAGCAGGAACAACTTTTGCGAAATGACTGTTGGAATCAAACAAGCTTCATCAAAATATCAACATCGTAGGACTCCAGGTTCATCTACTTCTTCTCTGGTTTTCTGATTAGGACTCCAGGTTCATTTACTTCTTCTCTGGTTTTCTGATTCAAAGAAAATATAAATATAAATAGATTAATCGGTGAAAGAAAAAGAAAGCCTTTGAGAGTAGAAATTATTTAATAGTAAATTTATTGAAAGAATTAATTTGGGTGTTTATGAATATTGCTCCACGATTATTCGTTTAATTTAACTTTGAGAAAATATGGTTTGGGTTTGTGAAAATAAACCTTGTATCTGTAAATTGAATCTTTAAAAAAAAAAAAAAAAAGAAGTTAGTTTTCCCTCTCAGAACATTTGTTCTGGTTTCTTATTAAATATATGTATATCTTGTAAAAATATATATATATATTTACATTATGTCTTCTATTTTATTTTTATTTGTGACGGATATATTGTTCATATGGACTTAAAAGAAAATTTATTTATATATATATATAAATATATATATAAGAAATACAAATTTATATTCTGTGCATCGAGTCTTATTTGAAATGGTGGTCAAAAAATTGGAATCATGGCCGAAGTCTTGTCCACATCCGTACCAGAGAAAAGGCGGAGTAAATTTTTAAACGAAAGAAATTTATAACAAAAAAATTGATATATAAATAAAATAAAATAAATGAAATCATTTTCATTGTATGGGTTGAAGGGGGGGACAGCGTACGCTGTACCCTTCCCTTCGCCCCCCCCCCTACGCCAGCCTGTGACTGCCACGGCAGTCCGTGGACTGCTGTGCGCAGTCACATGGACGACGACAGTGCCCTGGGTACGGGCCGAAAACTTTATGGCGTAATGTTTAACTTAATTTTATTTTATATTTTCTTTTTTTTGTTTGATAATCTTTTACGGGTTTGGCTTTATTTATAACTAGCTATATATATATATATATTTCTTAACTCGGAAATTTAGGATATAAATTAGTGGAATTTCTTTGTAATTTATGTTTTATATTTTAGAATGAAATAAAACGTGATTTTAATTATAAAAAAAAAATTGATTGGAAAGTTATAGTAAGATAATGATTTAATCTAAAATTCAGTGAAGTTGATTTATACAAACTTATATAATTGAATGATTGTAGTCTTGACAATATTAGTGTATATATATATATGTATAAACCTATCCATGCATATAGTATTTTATATATTAGTGAAATATGAAGAAATATGGGGAAAAGTAAATAATAAGGGTACAAATTCGGGAATTGATTGTTTAAATGATATTTAGATGAGTTACCATGAAATTAAATAAATGAAAATGAGTAAAATTTATGAGTACATGTAATGCTAGATATATCTTAGTGAATAAGAACATGGAAATTATTTATTGTACTAGGTATATTTTAATAAGTGATATTTCATTGGCAATTAATCAAAGTAGGGCACTGAATTTTGAGAGTAGTTATGTTTAGTTTTAAATAAACAAATTGTAGTACATTTAGCTTTAAATTTAATGTGAATATGATTATAACCTTTTTTTGTGTAAGGTGATTCATTGCTATTATAGTAATCCTATTATGTGTTATTATCAATCTAGTAGAACTATTGTTTTGTGGAGTTATTGAAATTAGTTATTAGAGTAGTTGTTGTAGTATCATTAGTGTCAATATGATAGGTGAAGAGTTTTCAACAATTATAATTAATAGTTAATCTTGTAACTTGCATTATTATCACAATTATTATTAACCTTGAATCTATTGCATTTATTAATCCTCCTCAAGGGTAAGGAATGTATAGGAAGTAAAACTCATGATTTGTAGAACCAAGTGAAGGTAATTTCATCAATTTGTTGAAAGGGATTTAGTTAGAGTGAATTTTTGAAGAAATAAGAAATGTTATAAAATAAAAGATCTCTCTAGTTGGATACATATTATTAAATGATTATTTCATTGTGTATGCAGCTAAAGTAAATTGATTTATATAGATAGGTTATTTAACTTAAATAATTCTAATTTAATGTTAGATGACTTAGTATTAATTAAATTGAAGTATGCATTAGATAATTAAATAAGAGAATTTTATTTATAGATGCTAGTACATCAGGAAGTATGTTGGGGTTGATCACCCCTCTAGATCATTGTGGTAGACCTTGCAATTGTGGTGTTATGCGACTTTAGGTGACATATGAGGAGTTTATGTGTGACTTAAATGATCTCTTAATACGTGGAAGTCAAATGGTAGAGCAAGAAATAAATAAATAGAATATAATTGGTTTTCTTACAAATCTTCATGATTAATGCTTGGATTGTATTCATACTTACCCAGACAATTGAATGATTGATTTTGATCAACTTACATTTAGATAAATGAGAAGGCCAATGCAAGTGAATGAATTTAGACAATTTCTTGAATGATGATTATTTTTACCATTGACTCATAAGTCCTTTACAGGGACATTTACTTTTTAAACTCTTGTGAGCATGATTGACTTGATTGTCGAGTGGTTTGGTCTTCCAATTGTGAATGCAAGTCATTAATGGCTACTGTTGTTATGCCTTGTGACCTTTCTTTTGCAAGTATAAATAAATATATATGAGTAGGTTATTTTTATTTTATTTTTTTGCAAGAATATGCTTACCTAGTTCTTCAGTCTTCGGCTTCACCTAAGTGGGTGGCAGCCGCCTTAGAAACTGTCTGGGGTGATGGACCCTAGAAAGGGTTGCATACCCACTCTTTTCTAGTATGTAATTTAGTATGGGTCACATAATGCTTACGAATAGAGGTTTGAGTTTAGCATGTATTTGTGGTGTTGTGTTACTTTGTGTTTGGGTATATTCCTCCTTGAATGTCTTTTGAGTGAACCCTTGGTTGGTCAGTCAATGAGTTGGAGCAGCTCAAGTTGTCGAACTACGGTGCCTCTGCGAATTATATACGTAGGCAAGGCCATCGAGTGATGAGCTCCCGAGGCATTAGGTTGGGCCCCTAGGACTGTTCTTCTGAGTCTTGTTTGAGACTTGTTGTTTATTTCCGGTAACGCAAAAACTGCCATTGATTTATATAGCTTCTCTTAGTGATCACGTGCTAACTATCTTTGTTCTGAAGTGTGTGCCAAGTCATGTAGACCTTGCAGGTATAGGCATTGGGAGCAAGGACTTGTTGATAAAATAGAATGTAAGAGGTATGTTAAGCTGACCTCAGTAACTAGACTCTTTTGCCAAGTTAGTAAATCACTTCTATCTTTTCTTGTAGCTTGTGTGGTCATTGAGTATAGCTATAAGTAGTGAATAGTGTTGTTGTTATCTTTGTTTCATAGTTAGTTGTTTGTGAAGTAACCTCGCGTGCCCTAGAGAACTAAGTGTACTAGTGTAATGTAATGTGTTATGTGTTTGTGGTTAGTGTTTTTGAATGTTCAATTGTAATGTTTAAAAAAAAAAATTATTTGCTTTGTCTGTGTTCTCTCGGTTGCATGACAGGCGTTACAAAACTTGACTGAGGCTGACCTTTCAACGGAACTCCCTTGTTTCGCATAAGGGGTATGATATAATCATGCACAATAATGCCTCCATTTGGCCTTCATGAACACCTGAACACAGATGCCCTGCCTAATTGAGCCCATAGGTGAAAAATTGGGCAACAATTCTAATCAAGTTTTTATTTGTACTTTCAGCTAACCCATTACCCTGTGGGTAATAATTAGAGGAAGTATTCAAATGAATCCTATGTTTAATATCCCAATCTATGACTCTTAATCCAACAAATGCAAGAGCATTATCTGAAATGATGGAGTTAGGAACTCCAAACCTGGCGACTATATCCTCATAAAAGCTCAAAACTAAAGACTCCTTTGCTTCTTTCAAGGCTACCACCTTTGTCCACCGTGTGAAATAGTCTGTAGCAATAAGCACCCACCTATGACCAGCACTAGATGGTGGATTAATTGGCCCAATAAAGTCGATGCCCCATCTCATAAAGGGCTGCTCCACCTGAATTGGATGTAGAGGCATAGCAGGCAGCCTTTCTTTTCCTGCAAATAAAGCACATTTGATACACTTTCTTGACCATGCATATGCATCTTTAAACAAAGTGGGCCAGTAGTAACCAGCTCTCATAATTTTCCAAGCAGTTGTCCTTGGAGCAAAATGACCTCCCGAAACTCCATCATGAAATTCATGCAGTACCTTTTTCTATTTGATCAGCATCAATACACCTTAACAAGACACCATTCAGATCTTTCCTGAAAAGAATATTATCAATGAGGACATAAGGAATTGATTGCAATCTAAAGTATCACATAAGGTCTACTTGTTATGAGTAATATGCCTTTGTTTTGAGGTATAGTTAGTTGGATGTATTAGTAACTAGTTGTGGTTTCTATTCTAGCTATGGTGATTAATTATTGGTAGCTACACATGCTTTTTTATTACCATTATATTTATTGTTTGTGTTTGTATATCAAGTTGAGGAAATATTCATGTGCTTCTATGTGACAATTAGTGTGGCATCTCTTTTGGATTGGATCTTATCTTTTATGCATTGGCATTATTAAAGATGAGAGAATTATTATTTGAGATGATGGTCCCCTTCATTATAATTGTAGGCATCTTGATGGAGCACAAAAATTAATTGAATGCATTGATGGTACATGTTGGCCATGGGGATTGTTCCCCTAATGATTGAGTTTAACTTTGAGATAGTATGCAATGTATAAAACATGTGGGACAATGTTGGGAAAAAATATTTTGTTCACTTTGTATAATTTTTATATTAATACTTATTTGTGGTGCAACTAAGAAATATAGATATGCATGCATCACATAGATTAAAAATTCTTTGAGACACTTTGTATATTATATATAGCATTGAGATACATATTTAATATGGGTTACACATTGGAAAAATATTTAATATTTGGAAAACTTAGTAGAAATTAGAAGAAATTAGTATCCAAAAAATTAAATAAGGAGGACATGGTTTTGTAAGCTCATGATTTTAGAGGTACATGGTTTATGTAATACAACTTGGTGGTTTTGTGCAATCTTGTTTCTATAAAGAAAAAACATGACTAGTTGTTGAGTTTGGCTACCATAACCTTTGAATTGTTGGCTAAGGTAATATTTAGAATCTCTTGTAAGTTGCATATTTGAGGAGAGGAATAATAAATTAGGATATTGTTCACATGAGGTGCAACTAGTGAAGTTGATGTTTCAAAAGCCTTGTATAAATTTTTTACAAGTGTATTCTAACATTTATTCTTGAGATAATACACTGAATGTGTGAGGAATTTTATAGGCTAGGTTTTTCCCTTGAGAGGTTTTTTCTTGGGTACACAGTGTATCATCTTGATGGTATGATTATCTATTATTTTGCATTGTGGATGTTGAATAATTTTTTGCATATTTTTCTCTTGGAGTTATGTGTAAATAGTTTATTATGGAGGCTCTACACGCGTGAGTGTGTGTGTGTGTGTGAGTGTGTGTGTGCAAATACATACATATACACACATATATATGTATATACATAAATATATAGCTTATTTTTATTTACATTGTTCTTATTTCTAATGTTCATAGTAACTATGTGGATAACATAAACTTGCCTCTATTACATGACACAAATGGCCATGAACATTTTATGACCTTTTTTATTTTCTTTCTCTAATTTACCTTTTTGTTTTCCCCTTAGATTTAATATGTCACAGAGTAATAAAGTATCCTCATTGCACTTTCATTATGTTTATAGTTTCATTTGATTTTCAATTCTTTCTTGGCATTATTATTGAGCTACAATTATTGTGTTATTCCTCTTTGGTATTCATATTTTTTCATGACTCTTTTGTCCTTGGAAAAAAGGTAGAAAGGGGAGTTTTTAGATGTTTTGTGAAGTAACAAATTATTGTGCTTTGTAAGCTATAAGTTGGTAATTCAAGTCTCAACCTTACCCACTTTAATGTAATACAAAAATATTATGAATGAAAGAGAGTGATGTTTGCATCATCTAGTTAGTGAAAATAATTAAAAAATAACATTTTTAATGTCATTATTAATCTCAATCCATAAAAATTTAACTAAAAAATATCATTACATATACCTTGTATGGAAGTGCAAATAGAAATCTTATATGTATGTCAACATTTAAATGGTGTATTTTTGTGTATGAGTTGGTGATCTAGCATGCAAGTATATGATTCAAAGTAAGTTTCCTTCTGTGGTCTAGACTTGATCTTCATATATGTTGTTTCTTACCTTGATTTAAAATTATAGATGTAATTTTGAACCCAAAACTTTCAAAATTCAACTTAATTATGGAAAAAATTTGAATGACTTGAAACTAGCATGAAATATTCAATTTGTGCCACTAGAGTATTATATATAATGATAAAACCCTAATTCATTTTAGATTGTTGTATAGCATTTTCATTCAATCATTATTTGATTATTTGAGCATTGCAAGAATATTGCATCAACATATAAGATCACAAGGATATATAAATCATTTGTATTTTTCTTTGCATATCTTTCAACTTATTCAAATTTGTTAAATCACTCCAAGTTCTTGACTAAGGTAAACAGTGGTAAGCTAGTTTCTTTTATCTATGATCAAACAAGTTTTATCAATTCTCTTGAGCACTACCCTTTTTATATATGATTAGAAAATACAAATTTGAAGAGTAAGAGTAAAAATTACAAGGCCATATAGTAAGCTCAATATAACAAAAAATGTCAAAGCTATAGATGCACAAATGGGAATTATTTGTTTGGGATTGAACCTAAACTAAGTGCAAGTCATTTTTCATTCTTTCAAACATAATTTTAGATTTGATAATGGATAGTTGGATCGTTGAACACAAGTTACACCAAAACTCCTATTACAAACAATACTACTCCCTTTTTTCAAATTTTATAATGTATGCGTGTAGTGTTTCTAAACTTAATTAAATTAGGATAATGTGGTTCTTATTAATTTATTACATTTATTTACCTAACTTAAAAGAAAATAATTTCTTTATTTCTTTTCAATTAGTAATTATTGAATAATTTAAAGGTAAATGTATGTATAACATATTATTGAAAAGAAAAATAAATATATTTTTCAAATAAAATTAGGGTTAAATAATACACTCAACAAGTAGGTAAACAAATTTAATCCGATTTATTAATAAGTAAGGATTGAAAAATACACTAAATTAAATCTTCATAAATAAAATAATAAAATAATGACACTTAGTTGAGTTTCATCTAATAGATGTCACTAATTGATTTATCAATTTTTGGAAACCCTATGCCATGTCAAATGAACACTTTTGAATCAATGAGTACTCTATTCAATCTACTTCTACAACTATAGATTTGAACATGAATATGTGAATCTAAACTCTACCAAATTTGAAATCTAGAAAATGTTTCCCTTGGTGTCTACTTGTATCTATAAAGAGGTAGTGTCAATAAGAAACATTTAAGAGCGTGATAGGCTAAAGTTATTCTCCTTTGGTAAACCTTATTACCTTTAATGATTTGATAAAAAATATTGAACATTACAAGAAACTATATGATGATGCCTAATATGTTAATATAATTTAATGATGTAGTGTTGATGGTCTATGATATGTTCAAATGGTAATTATGTGATGCTCGGATGTTCCTAGGTGATTTTAAATGAATCCGAATATTTTCTTAACTACAAGATCCTAGTGCACACAAGTAAACAAATTTCACACTCACATTAGCTCATAACAGTTAGTTGAAGGAAGTTGACAAGGACCAAATTTTGAAACTAAAGTTTGAAATTTCAAAGTTCATTTTAGTGTCCATAGATCTCATTCATCTACCCATTATCTCGATTCATTATTCCCACTAATATGTGCAAATAGAATCAAATAGGAATCAAATTGTTTATCAACTTTTATATTGAAATGTATTACTTGTACACTAGTCATTGTGCATAAAGAACATATTTGTATCAAAATAGACTCGTAAAAAAAGAAACAAGTGTATGATATGCAATTTTTATCATTACAATTATATAACTTATGCTATGTGCTTAAAACAAATATAATTTTTCTTATAGATTGAAGTGAGGTGAATAAATAGCAATTAGTCTCTATTGTTACAATATATTTACAAATTAATTTATTTGATTTTTTTTTATATTGAATCCAAGCAAAAAAAATATTTATTTAATTAAGCTATACATTTTCTTAAGACTTTAATTAATAAACTTATTAAAATCTTCTATAATAATTATCACATATTCCAAATTTATATTTAACATTATATCATTCACAATACCAATCAACAATATATAATTAATTGAGATTTACATAAATATATATCTATAAATATATTGTTACTGTATATTGGAAGTATATTAAATATATAAAAACTTGATTATAATTATTACTTTGAGCAAAAAGTTAAAACTTTTTTCTTTTTCATGTTATGAAATATGAAAATGGCTCTAAAAAAAGGTAGTTGCAAAAATGCTTTTAACATTAATCATGGTATGCCTTGAAGAATGGTCGGGACAAACTTAAAATAAGGCAAAAGTTCAAAAAAATTGTACGGCACGCTGTACATGCACACCAGCCTCTTTTGTTGACCTGTCAATTTGTACGGGAATTGGATCAGAGTTAAAATCAGTACCAGTTGCATGTTTTTAAAGTCAATATTATACCAGTTGCATGTTTTAAAAGTCAATCTTATTTTAGTTGCACGTCATTTTAAACATTAGTCTGGTTTGTTCTAGAGTCAATCATATTTAATTGTGTCATTTTAAAAGTCAGTCTTACACCAATATATGTCAGTTTATAAGACAATTGCATACCAATTGAATGTTCTTTTATTTTATTCACATTGATAGATTTAAGGTCAAAATTCACATTGTCTTAATAATTTAGTATGTTATTATGGATATTTAATATTGTTAAAATGACAAGCTGTTCTATGTAATTTTTAAAAAAAATTACTATATATAATTAATAAATTTACTACTATTTTTAAAAATTGTTCATAATCATGGTTTGATTTTAATAATATGGATGCAAGAATAATAATGATGTATTGTTTCAATTTGTTTATACTAAGAATTTATTTTTTTCAAAATAATGAGAATTTTGCTTTGTTAAAAGTTAATGTTGAGAAATCAATTTAAAATTAAAAGTTTCAAACTAAAATGCTTTCACCATTTTTTACTAGTCATGGTGTACTAACTTTAACACTCATTTGTTTGAGATTTGATATGTATTTTCTTTCAAATGAGAGAACAATTAACAATTAGAGTACACTTTGATTTCTAAAATGTAATAAAGAATCAAATCTAAATCATCATCATATAAGTCATATGCATGTGTGTGGATGTTGGTTGTGATATTGCTTGTTGTCATTGTAACTCAACCTACCAAAAGGTGTTTGACCTAAGAGAACACATTCACTTATTGAATCAATGATTCAACACCTCCTTCGCAAATTCAACTATCTAGAAGATGACAGAAAACAAGTTTTCAGGCACATATGCTATCAAGTTGATTTTGTCTATGTGAATTAAATCCATAAGCTCCACTACTTGTGAGTTGAATTAACTTAACAAATAAAATGAAATGAAAAGATTAAAAGAAAAAAAAGAAGTCGTCAAAAGTGAAGGCATGGTTTGATATTTACATCTCATTTCTGTAATGTCCCCGTTTTTAGCACTACACTTTTCAGTGATTGATGGCCTTTTCCCGATGCGTTGTCGGCAGGTTAGAGGCAGAATTAGGGTTTCCAACTGTTTGGTGGGTTCTCTTGAAGATTCAAGGTTTTGCTTGTTGGACTTTGGTTGTTTGGATTTTGGATTCGTTCTGGGTTTTCAGAGAGCTTTGTAGAGGTGTGACTTGCAACTACGTTGGGCAACCTTTCCAAACTTACTATTTTTAGTAAGTTATGACGGCTACATCTTGGAGTTTGGGATTTTGGATTACGGATTCTTTCTGGGTTTTCAGAGAGCTTCGTAATGGTGGCACATGCATTGCATTCAGAGCAACTTCTTGAATTTACTATTTTTAGTAAATTCTATTTTTAGCAGTGGTCTAGTCAGCATTAGCTCAGCAGGCTTTACTCTTTTGGCAGTTCAGTTGGTAATATCGTTTTGGCCTTGGATGCATTTTCTGGAGAGATAAGTATTTTAATTAAAATAATGTTATATTATAATGTTATAACCCCTTGGCCTAGCTTCATGACTTTAAGTTGTTCTAAAAAGGGGGACCTCACGGGTGGACGCATCATCAGGGAAAGTTTTAATATTTCTAAAGTCAAATATTGCTCTTGGAGGTGGGACACCAACTTTTAGAGAGAAGTTAATTTTAAATTAAAAGAAAATTGCCTTTATGAAAAAGGACGCCATCTTGAAGGGAGACGTGGTCAAGTCAAAACCCTAAAAGCATCTTGGGAAGTGGAGCGCACCTTCTGGAAGCTTCTAGAGGTGCCTTCTCAAAATTATAAAAGGGAGCTTTGGGTCTTCATTTGGGCATCTGATATCTTGAGTATTGTTATGCTGCCGAAATGGTTGTTGGACTGCTTCGAGGAATGAATGCCTCTTAGCTTTGGCTCGACTTTGTGCTTGTGAGATAGCACCTAGTGGAGAGGTTTGCTTGCTTTTGAGTGATTTTGTAGTGAGGTTGCATTGTAGTGTTGTTCTTTCATTTGGAGATTAGTTATTTGCATTCATGTTATTTTCTGGAGTTGTTGATAACACAACAGACTGTAGTTTTCATTCATAAATCAAAAATACAAAAAAATATCATTCTGGGTACTGCATATTTCATCTTGTCTAGGAAGGGCGACCCTCTCTGCTAAGTTGTAGATTTTTTAAGAAAGAACTGGATTTTATATAGTGAAATCGCCCCTCTTGCTGGGTCGTACCATCTGTACTTCCTTGGGATTTGTGTAAGAAATAATCAAGGGTTATTTGCTATGTTTGTGGTATCTCATCTTGGTCGCCATTCTTCTTAGGGTATTTTGCATTTAATTTCACTTCATTCGGGTGGGTATTGAGTGAGATATGGGCATTTTAATGAGGTATTAGAGTGCTGGTCTGATTTTCAAGCTGCTAGTTTTTTATGACAGATTTGATAAAAGTGTAATTAGGTGAAGAGCTGATGTTAGGAAATCATACTAAGTCCTATGGAGGTCCCATTTACCTTTGCAGCAGTTGAAGATGCATCTAATCCATGTTGTTGCAATTTGGTTGGTATTGTTCCCCTCTTTTCTAGCCACTTGATGGTTCTGTTTGTTCATCAACTAATGGATTGGAGAGAAATTTTGAGTATGGGTTGGAAAAATGAACAGTTGGTTGCTCTTGGCATTAATCCTTGGTCAAGACAAGGGCAGAATTGGGGACATGAGCTTGCTGGTTGGAAGTAGACTGGCCACATTACTTGTGGAGTTACTCTCATTTGGGAGAGTTTGCCCATCACTACTTGTCAAAGAGCCTTGAACAACAGAGATTATTTGTTCCTTCACACCTATCCTATTCTCAGAGTTCATCTTATGGAGGTTTGTGATGTTAACTTTGATGGTTTTCACTCATTGCTGGTATGGGACAGTGAACTTCCACATGCTTTGGCTTTTCATTCTGAGACTCTTGGAGTTGGAACTGTAAGAGTGATTAGAAGTTTTCATGATGGTGTCAGTATAATTCAGTTGATGCATAGTAGCTCCCTGAGGAGACGTGAGAATGAGTTTGTTGAGCTCTTGCAAAGGATTGTTTCCCTCTTTGCAAGAAGATTTGAAGATGTCACTTTTGCCATTAGGGCTTCGTTTGTTACCATGTGGAGGTATGCTAAGGAGATTGATTTTGAGTTGAGTAGCCTACCTTTCTTCTTGCCTAAAATTGTGGTTGACAGTGGTATGGTCATTACTGTTGACTCTGGGCATCTTGGACGTGAGACGTTGCATGATATTGATCTCCGTCCTTTAAGATCTTTTAGTTTGAGTATCTGGGATGGTAATACTTTGGAGTTACAAGGAATATTAGTGCAACATTCGCACAATTGGTATTTGGTTTTATGTGTATGGTCTTCTTATCATACCTGTTACCTATTTTTCACTCTGAGCTCAAACAGGTAGAGCTGGATGAAGTTCATCAATTATAGGTACATAAATTTTCATGTTTTTCTGATTAAGTGATCATTGATCATCATTGGGATCATCTTACATATGAATCATAGTTTTATTGTGCAAACATTTAAAACAAAAAAATTAAGAAAATTTGCATAGTGATGATTTTATTCATTTTTGTAAAAAATGCTAAATTCCACACAAGCCGTGGAAGAAACTTTTGGATTTTTACAATCAAATAAAGAATGCATAAACAATGGTATGCTATACAACTGAAAATAATGAAAGCATAGGGTAAAAGATGATCCGTCATTTCCTGGAATGACGAATCGTTGACGGTTGAGGTTCAGTTGTGACATCAGTTTTAGCTCCGTTTCCAGCTTCAGCTCCAATTTCCAGCTCCAAAAGCATTTGTAGGAAAGATAAAAAATGACGTTAGAGATGGTCTCTAAGCAATAAAGAATCAAATCCTATCATATGCCTAAGCTACTAACAAAAATATAAGATATAGTCGATCAGGCATTCACCAGACAACTACAAAAAAAAATCAAGAGTGTGCAGGAACAGGTTCATCATGTTCAGGATTATTTCATCGGATATGTGGGGTAAAATGGGCTCCCACAAGGGTTGATCCCGGCATATCAAAAGGATACACTCTCAAGTTACATACGAGAGTTTAGTAATATTGTCAAAACAGTCATCAAAAGAGCTACTGAAATAAAGAAATAGTCAAATAAGTAGCTTTATTTCAAACAAATGCAGGAAAAGCAGCTTGAGCTTACAGTATAACTTTGCTCTTCATATCAAGAAAGGATCAATCAATTTTGCACTCATTAATTTCATTTTCTGTTATGCTCTACTTTATATTTTTCACATTACATCTAAATAAAGTGTTGACCCTCTTTGCATTGAAGAGAAACAGAATAGTCAAGCATTGGAATGCTTCCATAAACTATATCACCATACAGGACAGATTTGTAATAATTTATTCTCTACAAGTAATAACAAGAAATCAGCAAACTATGGTTTAGTCAGCATTTAAGAGATATGGAAGATACAGTTTCATCAAATTGACATGTGGTGTCAAATACCAAATGAGAACATGTTACAGGGTAATGTCTTCGTCATTTCGACTGTATGCAGTTTACTAAATCATGAGTCTGGAAAGATAGGCCCAATTGCTGTTAATATGGTTGATAGAAAGTTCAGATTTAACGATATTCATAGCTAATTTTAAATAGAAAAAGATAGTTCCAGCTATTACCAGTCATTGATATGCTCACGAGGTACATAACGATAATGGAATATATATATTAAGTGTAGTGGAACTTTACTTTGCACCATGAGGCATTATCGTTCAAAGAAAAGGTATACAAAGTTACAAGTGCTACTGAGACAACAATGCAATATGAGCTATTCAACATTAATATTAAATGGAACATATGCCTTTCATTGGTAGTCCTTATTTGCAAAGATACGAAAAAGAAGATTTTGCATGGATATAAAACCAAAGTCAATCAAGGGCTATCAAGTGCTACTGAGACTGCATTAAATATCAAAACATAGTTTTTCCTTAAAAGAGATTATGAGTTACTTTGAAATGAGGGCATGTAAAAGACAGTGGGCTACGAGCTGTGAGAATTTTGTGAAAGTAAAACAATTGTAGATGCTCAAGGAAGCAGATTTTGCATGAATAAAATTCAATCACAAAAGACCAAAGGGCATTCATGATGCAGTCATTTTATGGAATGTTGCTCTTACTTTATATTAGAGCAAATACAAACAAAAGCTTATGTTACAATAAAGACATCAAATACAATCATAATGGAGGACAATATAGTTGAATTTCATATTCAAGGCAGCATTTAATATGCAAATCCATAAATAACTGTCTAGGCAGTAAGCAAGAGTTCATGAAAATATCCAAAGTAGAGCGAGTTTTCATTCAGATAGAAATGAAGCCATGGCTGTCAGCGTAGACAAAAGTTAAAGGTCAGAAAGAGAACTAGTTGCTATCTCAGAAAATATGGAAAAAACACAAATACCCAAAATTACCACAGTAGCCGCGACCTTCAATACAGAGAGAATTTGTGGTTCCTTTATAAAATAATCATTTATATGTTGTTCGTCAAGCCATTTCGAATGTTTTTAGCAGAAGTGCACACAAATGATCAAATACATTAGAAATGAGTGACTACAGTCGTGGCCATTAGAGAAACTAGTTGTTGTCTCAGAAAATATGGAAAACCACAAATACCCATCAAATCAGAAAATAAATAATGAGTTTGAGCTCTTTCCAGCTCTCATGACGGCTGGAGTCAACAATAATGCAAAGAGTAACAGAGTATAACAAAGAATGATAATATCAGAAGGTATGTTTGATATTGTGCACAACCACGATTTTAAAGCCTCATGAAATGCTACAAAATGGAGTCAAACTGGTGAAGAATGAACTTACCATGTGAAAATCATAAGTTTCAGCTCAGGAAGAGTTCAAAAAAGTGCAGATTCGACCAATCTCGGGTTGAAACCCTATCAAGCATGGTGGCCAGTTTTTCTTCTCAAATCTTCTCTTTGTCAAATGCAAAGTAATGATAATGTTTTTAGGGTTTGATGGCTCTTTGTCCACTCGCCCTAAGTCAAAATGGGGTTTGTTTTTTGACATAATCATTATCAAATGTCCCTAGCAAGTGGTCGGCCTTATCAAGCAATGAAGATTGGTGCTTTATGGCAGAATATTAAATCATTATCAAATATATGCCAAGTGTGGTCAGCCTTAGGAGTAAGCATGGTGATCAACAGTGATTATCAATGAATAATGCCTATTTTTGAATTTATGCTAAGTCTCACTTTTAGCTTTATTCTTAATATTCAATTTGCATAATTTAATGTGAATGAATAAATTAGATGATACATTATAAATCATTTAATTAATTCATCTTTTTTCAAATTCAAATAAAAATATTATATAAAGCTGAATCTCAGTTTACTTCAGTTCTACATCAGATATTCAACTGAAGATTTAATGAGAAGGATGAACTTTTAAGTGTGCATGGGCGGATTGATACAAACGAGGTGAAATTTGCATGCTTTAGCCCACTTTTTTAGGGATTTCAGTCCAATTCGAGTTGTAGATTGATTTCATGCTTTATGACTGCCAATTCGAGTTTGTGTTCACTCATTTTTGCATGAGTTTGAACCATTTTTTTAGGGATTTTCACTTGTGCTCGGATTTCACATTGTAATTGTCATCTTTTCACTTTCTGATGACTTTTAGTTACTATTCATGCACTTTGGAGTGCCTTCATTGTATATATATTGAAAGTTTTTATGTTTTTCAATTCAGTTCTTGTTTTCTACCTTTGCCTTCAGCAAAGAAGACTATCTTGTAACTCAACATTTTACAGATTAATACAGTAGCAGGTTATTATAGGTTAATCAAGTTTCATCAATTTGCAGAGCTTTCCTTTTACCTTTCAGTACGCTAAAGTGTTTGCCTTCAGAATCTCAGGTGTCATGCTGGGTGAATTTGATAAGGAATTTATCGTGTTTAATCTCATAAACCTTTATTTTCCCACCTCATTTCATATGTGCTGGTATACAATCAAGTTTGATTCCACAGGTTGTATGTTGTGCATTTGGCTTACTTTACTATTTTAGTTGTGAAGACATTATTTTCCTTTGAAGATAGTAATACAGTCAAGCCTTCATATAAATTATTTATGTGGTTAAACTGTTTAGATTTATTTGTGCGAATAGGATTATTGAAGTGTAATTGTGAAACAAGTTGCATGCAATACCATCATTTAGGTGCATCACCAAGGTTTTAATTTGAGTTCATGCATTCAGTTTAGTCCCTTTTACCCTTTTCTCAAAAGAAAATCATTCAAGTACCTAATTGATCATCATATAGGAAGCCGACCTAGAATCCAGAGGTTCTATCTTCGCCATAGGATTACCCACAGCCTGAAGATAGTTCCCATGTTTCAACAGATTGTTGAATTTAATTATTCAAGTGTTCAGGTGTAATCTGATTGACAACAGTTTTTGGCACGCCTGGTGGGACTTTGAAGATCACTTCAGAGAAAGAATTCAAAGATTCAAGCTATTGTCCTGGTATATACAACAACATATTTTCACCTTTTAGAGGTACATATTTATACCTGGCGACTCCGAGCACATCTACTGGTTTCAACAAGTTCAGTGCTAGTATGTTTCAAATTCAAGCTTAAATATTCTGATTTCTAGTATTTATATGAGTAGAGATGACAAATTTTCATAGTCAGCATGTATACCCACTTCCATTTCATAGAAATCCTGTCAACCAATCACCCTATCAGGCATATCAGGCCAATCATGTTGTTGGTTTTATCCCAAACAGCTATGCAACAACAGCTTATTAGCATGCTCAACATGCTTACCTCCCACCGACCCCTGCTCAGCTTTCGGATCCACATTCGGATATCCAAAATCAGCTCCAAGAGGTTGATGATATGAAGAATAATATGAATAACATGAAGGACATACTGTCAAACATCGCAAAGCAAATAGAAGAGTATAGGAGGCAATAGGAGTACGATCAACAACAAGAAGAGATGGCCTATCAGGCCTACCTTCATGAGCAAGAATTACTGACGCAGAGGAAACAGTTTGAAGAAAATCTCAAAAGGGAGTTAGCAGAAAAAGAGGAGCAAATGAATATTTTGCTTGCTCAAACACAAAGGCATGAGGTCCAAGTAGATCCTTATATTTCACATTACCCTATTCAAGAGGAGGTTCGTAATTTTAAATTTCTAATTTTCAAGCAAAGTGAGTCTCTTAACCCTTTTAAAGTCAAGGTTCCAAGTTTTAGAAATGTTTTACCAATACATGATCCTATGCTGGTACAAAATGAATTTGTTAATCCTCAAGACTAGCCACATGAAGCACCTATTTTCCTTCAAGAAATTTAAGAGATTCCTCAAGTTCCCTCTATTTCAATAGCTCAGTCCCTACAAGAGCCCATGAACTCTCATTTTTAGTCATATCAAGAGCTTGAACCAAATCATCAAGGTACTGAATAGTTATGGCAGCCTTCTTGGACCAAGCATCCAGACTTCAAAATGCCAAATCTAGTTCAAGAGGTTCCCATTCCAAGTTTCAGAGATCCTCTTCTATTGAAAAGACAAGTACAGGTAACAAATCAAGCTATGAGTCTTGATGACCAGTCATCTCAAGAGAGCCAACATACACATGCATGTCTAGATACCATTTGCAAAGTAGACTTGAAGCAGGAGGTGAATGAGCATGATCAATTAGGACATCAGGTTGAGGAGTTTGGAAAAGGTATCAAGCATAATGATTCTTCTGATTTATTTGATGAACTCCCTTCTTTTATTGAGCTAGATGAGCAGGAAAAGGTTAAACAATCTGATGAGTTGTTGATTGAAGAATATCAATGTCATAATCAAGTCTTCGAGCAACTGAAAGGGGAAAATGAACACAAGGAAAGGACAGTTCATGAGGTAAAAACCACTCCTTTTTTATCAAGGGACCTAGAAAGATCTAATGAGTATTCATTTTGGAATGATCATGAGTTTTTTTTGTCAAAATTAGATGGCAAACAAGATCAGGCTAAACATTTTTTGGAGAAAGAAATAGAGGTCAAATCTCAGAATTCTTCTGATTTATTTGATGAACTCCCTCAATTTGTTGATGAAAATGAGGATATCGCATGCATGCTAATATCAGAACCTACTTTTGAGCAGCAGAATGACAAAGCTCATCTAGACTTTATGCATAGTTATGATTTAGATGAGAATATGTTTTCAGGCATCATAGAGACTTTTTGTTCTAACATTGATGATAGTTTGATACTATATGAGCCAGCAGCATGTGATCAGCCCTTTCAGATCAAAGAGGTAAACATTCCTTCATTTCATTTATGTGAACCAACTCTTTCAAATCAAATTAAAATTGAGGCGATAAGAAGGAAGGAGGAAAATCTTACACTGCAAGTGGAGCAGTCTAATCAGCAAGATGGAATGCCAATAGTGTATAAACATGAAGACAGCAGTAGGAGGCCAAGCTTTATGCCTTCAAAAGGGTGTCTGATCAAGTATTTTTCCAAGGAGGAGTCTACAGAATTACAACAAGACATGTTTCTGCCAAGGCATATGATTGTAACTGCAGAGCAGCAAGCTAATCTTAGCTATATGCCTCAAAATAACATCTTTAGTGGTCAGTCAAATAAGGAAGGTATGCTTTTTATGATGATCCAAACTATGTTGACAACAATTTCTGAATAGAAGGAGCAGCAGTTAATCAAATGTCTATACTTCTTTTTGGTTAATCTTAAGGATTTGAAGCATCCTCTGTTGTTAAGAAAGGGCAACTATTTTTCTCAGCCAGTAAATGGTCATGTCTGAGCACTACCACTGTTTGGTTAGTGTAGGGTAGGGTAGAGTTTCAATTAAGCTTTCAATAAGTGCCCCATGGCACATTTTCATTCCAGTATTTTTTTTTATTTCAATAAGTGCAGTTGCTACACCTGGTTTTCAGATTTTGTCATAAACAGAATTGTAGTAGTTTCTTTCATTTTTTGTTTGATGTTGAGTTATAGCTTTCTGAGTTAAAACAAAATAGAACATGGACTCCATGCCCAATGGATATGCTGGTCTATTGTGTTTAGCAGGAAAACACTCCGCACAGGTCGCCAAGTTGTTACCTATTTTTCACTCCGAGCTCAAATAGGTAGAGCTGGATGAAGTTCATCAATTATAGGTACATAAATTTTCATGTTTTTCTGATTAAGTGATCATTGATCATCATTGGGATCATCTTACATATGAATCATAGTTTTATTGTGCAAACATTTAAAACAGAAAATTGAGAAAATTTGCATAGTGATGATTTTATTCATTTTTGTAAAAAATGTTGAATACCACACAAGCCGTGGAAGTAACTTTTGGATTTTTACAATCAAATAAAGAATGCATAAACAATGGTATGCTATATAACTGAAAATAATGAAAGCATAGGGTAAAAGATGATCCGTCATTGCCTAGAATGACGAATCATTGACGGTTGAGGTTTAGTTGTGATGTCAGTTTTAGCTCCATTTCCAGCTTCAGCTCCGGTTTCCAGCTCCAAAAGCATCTACAGGAAAGATAAAAAATGACGTTAGAGATGGTCTCTAAGCAATGATGAATCAAATCCTATCATATGCCTATGCTACTAATAGAAATATAAGATACAGTCGATCAGGCATTCATCAGACAATTGCAAAAAAAAAATCAAGAGTGTGCAGGAACAGGTTCATCATGTTCGGGATTATTTCATCGGGCATATCAAAAGGATACACTCTCAAGTTACATACGAGAGTTCAGTAATATTGTCAAAACAGTCATCAAAAGAGCTACTAGAAGAAAGAAATAGTCAAATAAGCAGCTTTATTTCAAACAAATGCAGGAAAAGCAGCTTGAGCTTACAATATAACTTTGCTCTTCATATCAAGAAAGGATCAATCAATGTTGCACTCATTAATTTCATTTTTTGTTATGCTCTACTTTATATTTTTCACATTACATCTAAATAAAGTGTTGAACCTCTTTGCATTGAAGAGAAACAGAATA